>CM068366.1:20576198-20598698 GCA_034769755.1 Odontamblyopus lacepedii
TCATTTTTTAAGGTGCATGATATAACTTTTCTGATGGTCATTTCTAGTGATGCTTTGCTTAACCTAGAATGTTCCCCTGTACTGTTGACTTATCTATCTCCATGGAGACGGTCGCCACCCACCACTATACCTTTAAACCTTTTTCAATCCTGTTTTCTTGAATTGCAACTAACATAAACGTGATCACCGCCCAGCCCCTGTTCCAGTTACTGCAAACTAGGGAATAAAAAAGTAACCTGTAACTTTCTCTCGACTTTGGTGTCAATCGCCCGGGGGCCCAACTTTCACTTTTTATCTTTGGTCCAGAACGTCCCTCTCTCCTCTTTTTCCCCTCCTCCTATTACTACTATTACTACTACGCCTACTACTATTACTACTACTACTACTTTTGTATTAATCACTACTTCTAAGGAAAATGTAAAATATAGTTGAATACTTTCTTAATGGATGGTTTTGCTTTACCGTGAATGTTCTTATGGTCTTAACTTACCGATCTCCATGGAGACAGGTGACCCCTACTAGAAAAGTTACATAGTGCACCTTTAAAACATTTTCAAGCCTGTGATCTTCAATTGCTCATAACATACTGCTAATAACTGGTTGTTTCCAGAGATGTTTCTTTCCTGGAATGTTACAGAGTATGACATTAACATACTGAACCTATCTCCATGGAGACAGGTGCACCCAAAGTTTTTTCAAGCCTGTTGTCTTGAATTGCTACCAACATAAACTGGGGAATTTTTTTGTCATCCATCCAAGGGTCCAGCTACTACTACTACTACTACTACTACTACTACTACTACTACTACTACTACTACTACTACTACCACTACCACTACTACTACTACTACTACCAGTACTACTACTACCAGTACTACTGCTACTAGCACTATTACTACTACCAGTATTACTACTACTACTACTACCACAACTACGACTACCAGTACTACTATTACCAGTACTACTATTACCACTACTACTACTACTACTACCACTACTACTACTACTACGACTACCACTACCAGTGCTACCAGTACTACCACTACTACTACTACTACCACTACCAGTTCTACTATTACCAGTACTACTACTACTACCCATACTACTACTACTACTACTACTACTACTACTACTACTACTACTACTACTACTACTAGGACTACCACTACTACCACTACCACTACCAGTACTACTACCACTACCAGTGCTACCACTACTACTACTACTACTACTACTACTACTACTACTACTACTACTACCACTACTACTACAACTACCACTACTACCACTACTACTACTACTACGACTACCAATACCAGTGCTAACAGTACTACCACTACTACTACTACGACCACTACCAGTTCTACTATTACCAGTACTACTACTACTACCCATACTACTACTACCCATACTACTACTACTACTACCACTACTACTACTACTAGGACTACCACTACTACCACTACCAGTACTACTACCACTACCAGCGCTACCAGTACTACTACTACTACTACCCGTACTACTACTACTATCACCAGCACTACTACCACCACCACTACAACTAGCACTACTGCCATTACTACCACTACTACCTACTACCACCACTACTACCAATGCTACCACTACTACTACTATCACTCCTACTACTACTACCATCACTACTACTACTAAATTAAGCACTACTTACTAACTAAGGTAAGGCAACAAGTACTTGGAAGTAAGTGGAATTTCTGTCCAAGAAACATACCCATACCCACCTGTGTGTACCCAAACACCTGATCACCTCTCAGTCCCTGCCATCCCGTCCCAGTTACTGCGGACTAAAAAAGTGACCTCCAACTTTCTCTCCACTTTTTGTCATCTGCCCGAGGGTCCAACTTTCACTTTTATCTTTTGCATTACTACTACCACCCTTACCCCTTTTCCTATTACTACTACTACTACTACTTCTACTATTAGTACTACTGCTTTTGTACTAACCAGTAACCAAATAACTAAGGTAAGGTACTTGAAAGTGTTTTTTTAAATGTCTGACTAAGAAGCTAAAGGTTTCACATCCACTTGTTTGTGTCCAAATACTTCATCACCTCTCAGCCCCTGCCATCCCGTCCCAGTTACTGTGTACCGGCGAATAAAAAGTAACCTCCAACTTTCTCTCCACTTTTTGTCATCCGCCCGAGGGTCCAACTTTCACTTTTTGTCTTTGGTCAAGAACCTCCCTCCCTCTTTCACTCTTTTTTACCTCTTCCTGCATATACCCACCTCTCCACCTCTCCTCACCTCAGCGATTTACTAGCTCGCGGTGTCCATTCATTTAGCGCCCTGATCTTCTTGTCATAAAGCATGTGTGTGGAACCTGGGAGGGGACTTTTGCCGGCCCCAGATGCCCAATTTATGAGTACCCTCTGTGGACAAAGCACTTTTACTACTGCGATTTACACCTCCGGCCTAGCTCTCCGTTACTTCGAATTACAAAAGTTGAGTTGATCGACCTTCTCTGTCCATTCTTTGAGGTAATTTGTTTTCGCCGAAGCCTTGAGGAGCCGAACTGGATTTCTTGTATCATTTTCGCAAACACGTCCGGCCTCTTGTATGCCATTTAAAAAGCAAAATATGAGGCAGGTACGCTAGGATCTTTCGCTCGCGTCTTTATGCATACAATTACGCCGCGTTTGTCTGTTTTCGAATGTAAAGGTGGATTGTGTAACTTTTCCGGTGGAAGGTCAGTCACATGCTTCGTCTGGAATGTTTCACGGTATGGTATTAAAGCCTTTCTATCATCACAGAGACAGAATCGGATCAAGTTACAGGTCAGAATGTTTGTTTTTCGGAGTATTTTTGAGCTTTAAAACCACCTGTAATTGAATAAATTGAAAAACTGTTTAATGTCAGGCTGTGAAGCAATGACATCGCCATAGAAACAAGCAAATGACAGACCCCCAAACACACCCAAATACTTTTCTTGTATTGTATAAGAATGTCAAAGTATGCCCACTGCGTTTTATCTACATCTAATTAGGAATGTTTTATTGTCACATAATCAGGAAGTGCGAGTTAGTTAGCATGCTAGTTGTTAGACTCCACTCTGGTGTCTGAAAGTCGTGAACAGTGCTTAAAAACTCATCGTGGTGAATAATTAGGAAGCTCAGAATACGCAAGGTAACTGAGGAAGAACTTTGGACCACAGCAAACTGTTTATATTTAAACCAGTAGTTTTGGTTTTACGTTTTTAAGATGGAAAAAATCAGGGAGTACAGAATTAAGCTCTGAGTAACTAGTGGGTCAAGTGTTAAAAGTGCTAAAAGGTAACATTAAGGTGAAATACTGTAGATGACCATTTTATGTAAATGTTTTGAAGTCAGAGTTTTATGAATTCCAGAGCAATCTAACAATACACAATTACTACTTCAAAATGATGGTGATCAGTCTTTAAAAAAGTACTATCACTACTACTACGGTTCTACCACCACTACTACCACCACTACAACTACTACTACTACTACTACTACTACTACTACTACTACTACTACTACTACTATTATTAAAACAACTACTATTACAGCTAAAACAACAATTACTACAACTACTACTACCACAAATTGTGCTATACAAACTGTGGAACATTCCAGGTGGAGCAATAACATCGTCAGAAACAAGTGACGGACCCCCAAACACATCCCAGTACTTTTTTTTTTTTTTTAATATACTTTATTAAAAATATCTCTCAATAGATAAAACTATAATATACAAATAAATGTAAAAACAAAAAAACAAAAACAGAAAAAAACCCCAAAAACCTCTAAAACCCTGTCCAGGGGTTAAAATATTTACTACTCCCAGTACTTTTCTTGTACTACTTTACTAATAATAATAATAATAATAATAATAATAATAATAATAATAATGCATCAGTTTTATATAGCGCTTTTCAGGACACTCAGACTCTTTACAGACCATTATTCATTCACTTCATACCCGGTGGTGGTGCTACTATTGTAGCCACAGCTGCCCTGGGGCAGACTGACGAAAGCGAGGCTCCAATCTGCACCATCGGCCCATCCAACCACCACCACCATCACACACACACCACTTTCATACTCGACAATGTGGGTGATGTGCCTTGCCTAAGGACACTACGACAGTTTTTGCCACTGGCGCCCCCCTGTGGCACCTGGAATTCCCAGTGTCTCCATCCAAGTACTAACCAGGCCCGGCCCTGCTGAGCTTCTGAGATCTGACGGGATCAGGCTTTGACGAGCCGGTATGGCCACGGTACTATTACTACAACTACCACTACAACTATTACTATTTCAATTAATACTACTACAAAGACTACAATTACTATTACTACTACTACCACTACCACTAAAACTACCACTACCACTACTACTAGTTTTGACTGTATTCTTGCTCCAACTGCCCTCGTTCAAAGCCCTTGTACTACAGTGATCAACACCTCCATGCTCTCTGTTACTTCGAGTGACAAAGGTTAAGGTCACCGACCTTCGCCGTCCGTTCTTTGATTTGATTTGTTTTCGTCAAAGCCTTGAAGAGAAGAGAACTGGACTTGTGATGTGAAAAGGCAGCACTTGAATTGATTGAATCTTACATAGTACTATAACTGCTCCTGCTGCAACTGCGGTTACTACTACTACTACTACTACGACTGCAGGGTTTAATACTAATACACACTAATACAGTGTGTGTCCTACAACTACTGTACAATGAGTATATTACATTTATAAGCACTTTTCACAACTTTCAGAGACTATAGTGGACTTTTGCCATCACGAGTGACATGCAAGCAACAACTAGCATGCTAAAAGTGCACTTCCTGATTGTCTGACAATAAAATCCTTTTTTAATTAGATGTAGACAGTACACAGTGGACTAATTTTGACCTGAAGAGCTGTATATACTCTTGTACCTTTTTATTGAAATTGTACTTTTCAGAGTACTTTCTAGAAGCAGATTTAACTCCTACTTGAGTATTATTTTTATTGAAGTAACAGTACTTACTTGAGGAAAAGTTTTGCGTTCTCTTCCCACTGTGAGTAAGTCTATAAATGACAAAATTTGTGTTTCTTTCATTGAGATTTTAGGTGAATACTTTATACTTAAATGGCTTTGAAAACTGATTTCTTGGACCACTGCTTTGTACTTCTACTCGAGCAATGCTTTTTCGAAGTAACGTTCCTCTTACTTGAGAACAGTTTTTGGCTTCTCTACCACCTCCGACTTAGCATTCCGTTACTTTGAATTACATAAGTCGAGCCGATCGACCTTCGCTGTCCATACTTTGAAGTAATACATTTTCGCACGAGCCCTGGGGAACCGCGCTGGATTTCTTGTATCATTTTCACAAACACGCTCTTCTCGTAGCGTGCCATTTTAAAAGCAAAATAGTGCGCGCTCGGCTAAGGAAGGGGTCAAGTTAATTTGAATTCAACGGGGGAGCGACTGCATTCTGAAGGAGACGATATGAGTCCTTTAATTTTATGTTCCACTGATCCAATACGCGGGACATGACCTGTATAAAGGGAATATGGAGGGCTTTGCTGTCTAGGGAGCGTTTAAGAGGGGGGAAAAAAGGAAAAAAATGGAGAATCTTTGTTCAATAATGTACAAAAGACGTAGTAAAAGAGCCGTGCGGAATGCGGTGCTTAATGGGAGCAGTGTGGAGAGGCTTTTGTTAACCTTGAGACCGCGTTAACAAAGGGGAGCGCTCAATTCGGAGTGAGCAAAAAGCGGAGTAGCGGTGTCAAAGAGAAAAGAGCGCTAATAACGCTGTGGTACGAAAGTATTCTTAAGTCGTATTTTGAAGTTTTGGGGTTAGAGGATTACATGCAGATCTCTTACGGTAATGGGGCATGTTGACATCGACCCGTTTTACAAAGTTAAACATTTAAACGAAGTGAAATCTTTGAAAGGTTTCACATTTAAACACAAAGAAAAGAAGGAGAAAGATTGTGATGCTATTGAACTGTAATATAATAGTTTAAATGGAGCCTTTAGTTTTCGGATATTTGGTGTTTGAAACAGAAATTCTCCCCATGTGAAGTCCTTGTACCTCGTCACATCTTTAGTCGAATACATCTGGGGAGCTCTTAGCTCTGTCAAAACTGAAAGTACTACTACTAGCCCACTATTAGTACTACTGCTTCCACTACTGCCGTTTCTCTCACCATCAAAAATAGCCCTACTATCACTACTACTACTACTACTACTACTACTACTACTACTACTGCTACTACTACTACTACTACTACTGCTGCTGCTGCTGCTGCTGCTGCTGCTGCTGCTGCTGCTGCTGCTACTACTACTACTACTACTACTACTACTACTACTACTACTGCTGCTGCTGCTGCTGCTGCTGCTGCTACTACTACTACTACTACTACTGCTACTACTACTACTACTACTACTACTACTACTACTGCTACTACTACTACTACTACTACTACTACTACTGCTGCTGCTGCTGCTACTACTACTACTACTACTACTACTGCTACTACTACTACAACTGCTACTACTACTACTGCTACTACTACTACAACTGCTATCACTACAATGACCTCTACTACTACCACCAAGGCTACTATTACTGTTATTACTGCTACTACCACTACAACTACAAATACTGCAGCTACTACTAATACTCCTACTGCTACTTCTACCACCATCATCCCTATTACTACCATTACTACAGTGACCTCTACTACTACTACTACTATTATTACTGCTACTAGCACTACTGCTACAACCACTACAACTGCGACCACTACTTTTACTACTACTACTACGACTACTACTACTAGTACTAGCAGTACTACTACCACTACTACTATTGCTGTTTCTACTGCTACTTCTACCACCACCAATCCCAATTACTACAGTCACGACAATGGCTACTATCATCAAGTCGACTACTACTACTAATACGACTACTACCATTTCTGCTACAACCACTACCACACTACTACTGCTTCTACTACTGCTACTTCTAGTACTACTTCTAGTACTACTACCACTCCTACTACTCTACTACTCTACTACTACTACTACTACTACTACTACTACTGCTACTACTGCTACTACCACTACTACTACTGCTATTATTACTAATACTACTTCTAGTACTACTATCACTACTACTACTCTACTACTACCACTACTACTACTTCTACTACTACTATTGCTAAAATGATCACCACCACCATCCCAATTACTACTATGTCTACAGTGACCACTACTACTACTACTACTACTACTACTACTACTACCATCAAGGCTACTACTACAACTATACTACTACTGCTACCATTACTGCTAAAACCACCTGTGCTACTACTACTACTACTACTACTACTACTACTACTACTACTACTACTGTCGTAATGTTTTGATTTAGCACTACAAATTACGTTTATTGTATTACACAAATCAGAATGAGCCAAAAACTCACATTTGTGTCACTACAGGCACAAAGTTGACATTTTAGTTTTAGGATATTTGGTGTTTGAAACCGAAATTCTCCTCGCTGTGAAGTCCGTGTACCTTGTCACATCTTTTGTCAAATACATCCCGGTAGCTCTTTGTCGCTCATGCTCTTTTCTTTCTCGAGCTTTTGTGCTTTCAGAAACCCCAAAACCTGATCTCGTTTTGTCAAAATTCCCGGCGTCTGTCTGCTGGCTTAACTGTTACAGCCGTACTGCCTTGATCTGGTTTCGTTAGCATTCAGGAGAGACGGGGAGAAAAGGAAAAATTGACAACGTTTCCGAGGAAAGCTCACCCCTTCCACAACCTCTCCACTTTGCTCAGGCTGTCGGAAGAAGTTTCACAAAGTAGTAACTTCAAAAAGAGGCTGTGAAGAAGTATTGGATGTAGTTAACAAAAAAAAATACTACTGTCATTACTACTACTACTACTACTACTACTACCACTACTACCACCGCTACTACTACGGCTACTACTAACTACTCCGACTACTGCTACTGCTACTGCTACTACTACTACTACTACTACTACTATTGCTACTACGGCAACTACTACTACTACGGCAACTACTACGGCTACTACTACTACAACTACAGCAATTATTACTACTACGGCAACTACTATTACTACTACTGCTACCACTACTTCTACTACTACTACTACTACTACTACTACTACTACTAATACTACTACTACTGCTACTATTGCTACTGCTACTGCTACTACTACTACTGCTACTACTACTACTACTACTGCTACTACTACTACTGCTACTACTACTACTACTACTACTACCTACTACTGCTACTGCTACTACTACTACTATCACTACTACTACCACTACTACTACTGCTACTATTGCTATTACTACTATTACTATTGCGACTACTACTACTACTACTAGTACTGCTACTGCTACTACTACTACTGCTACTTATACTGCCACTACTGCCACTATTACTGCCACTGCTTCTGCTACTACTATTGCTACTACTACTACTACTACGACTACTACTAATATTACTACCACAACTACTATTACTTCCACCACTACTGTCAATACAAACACTACTATTAACACCCCCAATAATACTACTACTATTGCTACTACGACTACTACTACGACTGCTAGTACTACTACTACTATTACCACTACCAGCACCATTACTTCTGCTACTAATGATATTTTTTTTCCTGCTACTACCACAACTTCTACTACTAGAACTTCTACTACTAGTACTACTACATCTACCACTCTGACTACCATTAATGCGATAACTATTACTACTACTACTACCACCACTGTGACAACTACTAGTGCTACTGCTATTACTCAGTACTGCTAATATTGCCATAATTACAGCCACTACTACACGACCAAAACATACTATTACTACTATTACTACAACAGCTACTCCTTAGTTGAGCAAAAATCGGGGGAAATTGATGCCGTTTTGCCTTCTGCTACTTCTCCTCAGAACTTCCAGTGGTGGTAACTTTTCAAAGGAGGCGGTAATAGTGTTTGAAGCAGCCATCCAAACTAAGTACTTCTTCTCCTCTGGTGTTTCAGAGAGAGAAAGAGAAAGAGAAAGAGAGAGAGAAAGAGAAAGAGAAAGAGAGAGTCCCGGGGCTGTGGTTCCTCTGCTCTGGGCTGAAGAGAGGACGAGGACAGACAAAAGCAAACAGTGAAAAGGCGCACAAGAGCTACAGCAAGTACCTGTTGTAGACGCTTCATCTCTAATAGGACACTGTTAGTGTGTAGTAGTGCGTAGTAATTTATGGTACTGTGTAGAAGTGTGTAGTGCTGTGTAGTAGTCTGTGGGGGAGGTTTGGGTTTGGGAGATAAAGGATGACAAGGACAGTTCTGTATTTTTCTGCTACTTTGGACATGACACTTGGAATTAGGGCTGGATATTATTTTAAAAAGTCGCTGATATGATACATACGTCGATACTACTACTGCTACTACTAGTACTGCTACTACTGCTGCTGTTACTAGTAAGTAAGTAAGTAAGTAAGTAAACTTTATTTATATAGCACCTTTCACAGATAAAATCACAAAGTGCTTTACAGAGTGCGAGTAAAAATAGATAAAATGCAAAACAACAATAATAAATGTTAAAACAGGTAAATAAGACAAAGCGCAGTGAATTAACTAAAAGCTTGTTTGAATAATAGTGTCTTTAGCTGCTTTTTAAAAGAATCAACAGATTCAGCCACACGAAGAGACAGAGGCAGGGCATTCCACAGTCTAGGGGCAACTGCTTGAAAGGACAGGTCTCCTCGAGTTTTAAATCGGGTCTTTGGGACCTTCAGGAGGTTTTGGCCTGAAGACCGGAGGGAGCGGCCAGAGGTGTAAGGAACCAACATTTCTGAAATGTATTCAGGGGCCTGTCCATTAAAAGCTCTAAAAGTCAAGACTAAAATTTTAAAATCAATTCTGAATTTGACAGGTAGCCAATGTAAAGCAGATAAAACCGGAGTGATATGTGCTCTTCTGTTGGTTCCTGTTAAAAGCCTCGCTGCAGCATTCTGGACTAACTGGAGACGAGTGACTGCAGATTTGTTAAAACAAGTAAAAAGAGAATTACAATAATCTAAACGAGAAGAAATAAAAGCATGGATAATCAATTCCAGATCAGATTTAGATAATATTGCACTCAGTTTAGAGATAGATCTCAGATGGTAGAAGCAGTTTTTAACCAAAAGTCTTGAGTGGCTGTCCAAGGACATTGACTGGTCAAATAGAACACCAAGGTTTCTAAGGCTCGGCTGGGAAGAGGAGCCCAGAGAACCCAGGTGTTGTTTGATCAAAGGAACTTTCTGTTCAGGAGCAATGATCAGAGTTTCAGTTTTCCTAAAATTTAATTGAAGACAGTTCTGAGCAAGCCAGTCCTGAATAGATGCGACACAATTTAAGAGCTCAGCTAACTTGTGTAACCCTGAATCATTGAAGGAGCAGTACAATTGGATGTCATCAGCATACAAATGGTAAGACACATTTTTGAAGGTGCTTATAATTTTACCGAGAGGGCTGATGTACAAAAGGAACAGAATTGGGCCTAGGACTGAGCCCTGAGGGACACCGTGTAACAGGGAAGTGACTTCAGACATTATATTATTCACAAACATGGCAAAAGTTCTGTTGGTCAGATAAGAAGAAAACCATGAAAGAACAGTCCCAGAAATTCCTACTGCTGCTCTTACTAATACTACTACTACTACTCCTACTCGACTGCTATTACTACTATGACTGCTACTACTACTACTACTACTACAACTACTACTACTACCACTACCAGTACTATTACCACTACTACTACTACTACTACTACTACTACTACTACAACTACTACTACTACCACTACCAGTACTATTACCACTACTACTACTACTACTACTACTACTACTACTACTACTACTACCACCATTACAGATACAGTGCACTTTCGGTTCAATACAATATATTTATACTATTTATAGTTAAATCATGGCTGTGAATTAAATAAAAATAACATTTAATTAAAAATATATATAATAAGTCATATTAAATTATAATAAAACTGTGGTGAAGGTAATTTCGATTTCAAGATATTTTTTTTAAGTTTTCTGTTTACTTTTTATATAAATAAGAAAATTAATCATAAAAAGTAAAAGTATACATTTTTGCTTAGTTTTTATCTTATTTTTATTCATTCAGTGAGCTTCTGTGTGTATCCACATATGATATTCCTGACACTGTTTCATTTTGTTTACAAGTACTGAAAAGTACTTGGATTTTTTGACCTTGAAGTGAGTCTCTCGCCCCAACCCCTCCTTTTGAGTTCATTTTTTCCCTCAGAGCCTGTAGCTGTCTCTTTACTGTGCAGTTCACTTCTGTCTTTGTGGGTCACACAAACTCCAAAATCCTCTCAATCTGCATTAACACAACTGTCAATCATCCATCCTAAATATGGGACCTCCATTATCTCCTGACTCTGACACAGCAGCTCAGACTAGATACCAAAGTGACCTGGTCTTGTTTACATTAAAATAAAGAGTTCTTCCAATAAATAAATAAATACATAAATAAATAAATAAATATAGCCGCAAGCGGCGATGATCGGCCCTCGTGTGCGCCTATGCTACACCCCGCAAACGGCGTGCCCTACAAAACGACGTGCCCTGCAAATGCAATGCCTCACACTAACCCTAATAACCGTAAACCCCAACCACACTTTTCATATGTTTTACAGTGTATTATATTCAGGCCGAGATCACGTATTAGTGATTACAATTTACCCGGCCAACACATCCTCCATCAGAAAAATTACATAGTGCACCTTTAAATGTGTTTTGAGGAGTCTTTGCGCCCCTGGTGGCCAACAGTGAAAAATTCACCATGTCCGTAATGTATTTTTTTGCTCATAGTCATGCATAGAAATCAATTCCCAAATTTGGTACAAATCTGATAATGTTGATGTTTCATGTCTAGGGGGCGCTATAGTGTAATTTTCCATATGTTTTATAGTGTATTATATTCAGGCTGAGATCAGCATCAGTGACTCAAATTTCAGCACGATCGGACTAAGTCTGTGCCAACGGGAGCAAATCTTGACTTTGAATATTGTCTAAATTTTGATTGAACTTTGTGGCTTCGCCGCACGTAAATCGTGTACGTGATTTTCAGCCCTGTGGGTGAAGCGCCTTCAGAGGAGTGCGTTCAAACGCAACATGAGCGAAAATGCAGACTCTGCATTTTGAAGACTTCAATCCAAGATGGCCGCCTTCTGCTTTGTCTGGGGGCGTGGCCATAAAAATATTTTTTGTTTGTCTTCACGTGACGAATGCCTGTACCGAATTTCGTGGCTCTACGACAAAGTTAGGAGTGGGCGGAGCCTAATATTCGAGGTGGCCTATTATCTCCATTTTTTATCCTCATGCATGAAACCTATATTTTCTCGAATGTGTCATCATTTCTGAACTTTTGGTAAAGTTTGGTGAGTTTTTGAAAGTTCTGAATGTGTTTGCGGGGTCACATTTTATTTCAATCTGTAGGGGGCGCTAATGCACCAAATTAAATGTTTTCACATTCAGTCGCTTTAGGTTTAAGAACTGTGTCAAATTTCATTGAAATCAGAGTTTGTTTGAGCAAATAGGAGCAATTTGTAAATTTCCAAAACTTGTGTTCATTATTTGTGGCTTCACTGCTCAGAGACGTCAGACAGATTTGGGATGTGGATCACTTTTGATGTTCCGTCCTGGAGATAATGTGGACCAAATTTGAGGCTGTTCGGGTGACGCCCACAGAGGAGTGCATTTCAGCTTCACAAACTTTAATCCAAAATGGCCGCCTTCTGGTGTGTCAGGGGGCGTGGCCATAATAATATTTTTTACTTGGCTTGTCATGATCGACTTATGTGTTAAATTTTATGATTCTACGTGCAAAGAAGAAGAAGAATATAGACGAGAACAATGTTCTGCTTTTTTTGGCCGACAAACTATACATTTTCGGAAACCTCTGGTGCATTGCTACGTCATGGTGAGGGTCCCTGGTCACTATGGGCGAGTCACGTTGCGTCATTTTAGTTCCCGCCCCCTATGAGCATTGCTATGCGATACTAATAGGCCCTTCAACAGCCTCTGGCGCTCGGGCCTAATAATAATAAAAAGAGTAATAATGTTGTGAAAATGTTGGAAAATAATTAAAACGTACACGCAATAAATTCAATCAAATGAATGAAATCGACAAAATTTGTAAAAAGAAAAATACTTAAATAAATAATGATACTAATAATAGTAATAATAAATACAAAAATGAAAGACATAAAACATTTTAAATTAAAATAAAACTATAGAAAAACAAAAGACTAAAAAGTAAAAATAAGTAAAGAATCATAAAAGTTAGTCACACTTTTTTTTCCAATGCCAAAATGAACATATTTTCTTAACACAAAATAATAATAAAGAAATAAGTAAAAAAAAATTCATTATATACAAGAAAATTATTGTTAGAAAAATGCATTTTAACTGTACACTAAAAACTCAATAAATTAATAAAAAACAACACATCAATAAATAATAGTCTATGAAATTATTTACCAAAAAAAGCATTTTGTTTTTCTGCGTATTGTTTCCTGTATCTCTCCTCTGAAAACCCATGGTAGATCAGACAGACAGCGCAACACAACACAGCGTCTCAAATCTGCTCGTCTTAAAGGTGGCGTTTAAAGGATCTGCGCTTGTTAGCTTTAACCACGTGTCCCCGACTAACCCCAAAAACGGGTCCTGTGCCAAAGCCCGGGACGGTGCCTCTCTAATAGTGCGTCCAGTGTGAGACGAGAGGCTGACCGCTGCTTTTCTGCGCAGGGAAAAAAAAACCAAGGCAACAACTGCCTGCTCCTTCTCGATTTTTAAACTAGTGTGGTCACGATACTCAAATTTCCAACTTAATTTCGACACTAAAGCTCCTATATTACGCAAAATAGACTCTTGTGAGCTTTTAGTCATGTTATAAGGTTATTACCTCCTCCAAAACATCCCTGGAGTTTTGTTTCCTTCACACATGATCGAGTGACCCTTTATTATTAGTCTGTCTACATCTCCAAAGCTCAAAATGTTCTGTTCCACCTTGTGATCTTTTTACTTTTAGTTCAGTAGAGATCGGCAATTCCTGGGATGAAATGGTCCAAATGATTCTCGTGAAGGTGTATGGAGTTTAAAAACACAGTGGAGCACTTCCTTGTTCTGATACAGCTCAAGATCTTTTTAAAGCTATTCAGGAAAGGCTCATTTCTGTGCAGTGAATGTGACTTTTTTAGTATCAAGTATCTAGCTTCGATTCAAGTTTTAATCCCAATTAGTATGTAGTTTTTGACACTTTTACAACCTTATTGTATACTAGGAATGGGTGATACAACAATTTTGAAAATGAAAGTGAAAGTGGCTTGACAAAAATAATGAAAAAATTGCATTCACATGTATAAAACGCGAGCCTATTCAAATCTGCACATGCTGATTTTTGATTCTTCAGCTCTACTGTAAACTTGACACTTGAACTTGACTTGTAAATCTGACACCGATGTGGCTGGTTGGTGTTGAAGGAGAATAAAAATAAAATAAAACCTTGAATATTTTTAGTTTGCTTTTAGGATTGCTTGCTAGGAAAAACTAAACAACAACAAAAAAATTGGTGGAAGCATATTGTGTTCAGTACAATGCCTTTTTCATTCACTGTGCACTAACCTTGCGAGTTTCTATCGACCAGGCCCAATCATTTCGCATTATCGAGCAACCAATTTTGCCTGAATATAAAAATAAAAAAAGAAAGTATTCGCCTGTTTCCAGTCGTACTTTATTGATTTCAGTGTAGAACTACGTCCTCTGCATTTGACCCAATGTTCAGTCCTGCTGGGTCAACCTGGAGCAATGCAACGCTATAAGGAACCATCACCTGATCTTAAAGTGGAACTCCGGCACGTTTGAAGCTAAAGTCCGTCGCTAGAGGTGGTTGAATTCTGTCAGAAGCCAAAAAACGGTACATATCAGTGTTTCCTCGGTGGAGATCTCACTGTGGCAGTGAGTCTGTCAAGGCAACAAACTAGTGTAGTGATGGGGGCAAGTTCTGAACTTCCTCGTAAAACGCCAATTTGCTTCACACTGAAGAAGCTTAACACCACTTTAACCCATCTTACAACAGCCACGAGTCTAACAAACCAAACGCTCTGCCTGGTTCACTCATTAGTGTCTGGAAACGTTAGAAAACAACTTTACAAGCAGCCCTAGCCTTACCTTTGTTGATTTCCCATTGCGCATGAGAAAGCCGCCAGAAGTGAGGATCGACTACTGACGGTGAAGAAGAGAAACTGAAAGTCGTTGAAAGAAAATGGCTCGGGAATGTATTTTTAGCGATTATCAAAAAGTTATAACTCACTGGTAAATAAATGGGATTAGAAACGACATCGGCGATCGAGTCTTTTGGGGTTTTGCCTGCACAGTGGGAAATCAACAGAGGGAAGTGTAAGGCTTAAACTTCATACGCAGCCATACACTTACCTTTGTCAAACTCAAATGCTTTTCTCCATGGAGAGGCTGTTGCTTTGTCTGGAATGTTCCACAGTATGGCATTAAACCTTTCTATCTACATGGAGACCAAACCGGACCAAGTCAGATCTGTGGAGAGGCAAGCCTATAAAGTATAAAACTGCATGTAATTGAAAAAAAAATACATAAAAGTATATAAGGTAGAGCTGTTTAATGTCATATTGTGGAACATTCCAGGCAGAACAATGACATATTCCATGCATTTCCATAGAAACAAGCAGCTGAAGGACCCCCAACCACAAAGTTACACAGTGCACTTTTCAGTTTCCCTAATACTTTTTACTCTAATAGTGTAATTTCCACTACTTTGTACTTCTGTGTGAGTGATATTAATTTGAAGTAACTGTACTTACTGTACAAACTCTGCCAAATACAAGACCTGACTTAAAGGGGAACTCCGGCACGATTTCCACCAGAAAAGTGACACAATGCACCTTTAGAGTGTGATTTCAGGAGACACTGTAACATCTGATTTTGTCTGTGTCATTTGGAAAACAAAAGATTAAAAACTGCCCAAAATGTTGTAAGTAAAGGTCATTGTAAATGTTGAAAGATCCCTTGCAATTTTTTGGATTGCCCGGTAATCAGGAAGGGCACGTTAGCATGCTTATTGTGCTTATAACCTCATCGTGGTGAGTAATTAGGATGCTCAGAATGCATAAGATAAATGAGGAATAACTTTGGACCATTACGGTTTAAACGGTTTAAAAGTGGTGGAAGAAGTACTCAGTCTGGGGAAGTAAAAGTACAGATACTCGAGCAAAAAGTATCAACTTAAGTAAAAGTATTAAAGTACCTGTTTAACTTAAAGAGTAAAATATAAAAGTATTTCATGCAGATTTTAAGGTCTTATGAGGCTTCCAGATTTTTTATTTGTATATTTTTGAACGTGTTAAAAATAAACCCTGGAGCCTTTTCTACAGGTCTCAAACTATAATAAAAATGAGTTTATTTTTCAATCCTATTCAGAAATGTCGTGGAGTAGAAAGTACTGATATCTGCTCTCAAATGTAGTAAAGTAAAAGTAAAAAGTGTCCACTGTAAACTGACATAGATACCTAAAATGTATACTTAAGAAGTACTACTTTTACTAAAGCGTTTGTCACTTGTAGACTTACTCACAGTGGGAAAAGAGTACTGCTACACTGGCAAATATATTACTCAACTAGAGGTAAAAGTACTGCGAAAACTACTCCCAAGAAATACCCTTACCCGTAACTGACCGCCCGACCAGAATTTGCCAAAAGTTTCTGCACAAAATGAAAGATTTCTACTTTTCCTCCTACAGTATTGAACACTTTTGGGTCAATCGAAATTGCCTTAAGCCGCCAACTGCATTTTCAGCGACTTGTATTCAATTTTTTTCTCCAATTTTTCTTTTTGTTGATCACCGAAACAAGTCCCCCTCCTCTCCCTCCTCCGCAGAATTCAAGGAAAACCATCGGAAAGCAGCCACTCTACCTCTTTCACCTTCTCTCGTGGTGCTTTCAAACGCTCGGAGGTGTTACGTTTTCGCTTGGATGTGTCGGCGGAAAGGGGCGTCGGGTTCACAGGCTCGGAAAAAAAAAACGAAATTCTGAAATAAAAGCCGGATGAATGCATCGGAACAGATTTGTGTATCTCGCACTGGGGGGTGAAACATCGAGGCACTTTAGGTGTTTTGAAAAGGCGAGGATTGATTGGGCCTCCACTGACCTGTGTCTGGCCGGCTGCAGTTGTCGGCGATACAAAAGCGTTGGCGCGGCGTTGGGGTCGGAGATCGGAGGTCACGGAGAAGAGTTGGGGAGAACATGCGGACTTGGTTATTACACAGCCCATGAGCTCGAGGACAAAGGAGTTCAGAGTATGAGTGCTTGGCTAAAGATGCTACATTTCGTTTTTGCTCTTGATGGAACTGTACGCAGCCTGCGCTTTTATGGTTTTACAAAAGGTATTTCCATCACGACTGAACCCGTGGTGCTGTGCCTGTTTGCAGAGGTCCAAAGTTCTTCCTCACTTTCCTTATGCATTCTGACCATTCTAATTAGTCACCAAAGATGAGTTTATAAGAGATTTTCACAACTTTCAGAGACCAGAATGGAGTTTTGCAGTCACAGCAAAATGCATACCAACTAGCATGCTAACACGCACTTCCTTATTCTTCATATACAGTGAAGCGCTTTCGATTTAGATGACAGTACACTGGATATATTTTGATCTCAAGAGCCACTTTTGGTAAATGGGAAATAGTAGGGGTGTAAGAAAAAATCGATTCAGTGATATATCGTGATACTTCATTGCACAATTTTCAAATCAATTCAAAATGCATCTGAATCAATGTTTTTAAATAATATTGTCCATTAAAATTCATTAGTTGCATTCACTGTTCTCATGGTTTAAAAATATATTATAGATAAGAAGATTATATTTCATACAATTTGGTGGAGAGTGGTACGACGGCAACTTAGCAGCAATCACCAGGTGCTCAATGTTCACGTCCATATTTAGGCGACTTCTGTAAACGCTGAGCACACTCGCTGCTGTGATGTCATCGTGTCCTCTAATCCTCATGCGGGACACATTTGGGGCATTTAAAGTTCACACCGGAGATCACACACAAGTTGCATTTAATTGGAAATGTGAACAACCTCGCAAAAAAAAAAAATCGGATTTCACAAAAAAATCTGAATTGAGTATTAATTGCTGCAGTTTGAATGTAGGCTATGCTGTTCAGGTGTAGGGTATACTAATTGCTAATGGTTTGTCTCATAGTATGAGTAACATTTTAGGCATTAACAATGAGACAAGCCTAAATGAGTCTTTGAAAACACAGAAGAGCACTTACTGAAAAAGAAGGAGACCAACTTACAACATCTGGAAGTGGAAGAGAGCATTTTGAGTTTAGAGTTGGGGTGCAGGCTTTCTTAACTGTAAGAACACAAAGAGTGAAAACTGAAGAGCAGGTTTTGGCTACACTATGACCTGAAATCAAGGACCGTGATGTCAGCCCGAAAGGTTTGGGCTAGCTAGTAGTAGTTTTAGTAGTAGTAGTAGTAGCAGTAGTAGAAGTGTTGTAGTTGTAGTTGTTGTAGCAGTAATGGTTGCACAATTAGTAGTACAAGTGGTAGTGGTTGTAGCAGTAGTACTAGTAGTAGCATTAGTGGTGGTGATAGTGGTAAGTGGGACAGTCCTAGTAGTAGTAGTAGTAGCAGTAGTAGTAGTAGAAGTAAATGTAGTTGTAGTGGTTGTAGCAGTAATGGTAACACAAGTAGTGGTAGTAGTGGTAGTAGTAGTGTTAGTGGTTGTAGCAGTAGTACTAGTAGTAGCATTGGTGGTGGTGATAGTGGTAAGTGGGACAGTCGTAGTAGAAGTAGTAGTAGTAGTAGTAGTTGTAGTAGTAGTAGAAGTAGCAGTAGTAGTAGTAGAAGTAAATGTAGTTGTAGTGGTTGTAGCAGTAATGGTAACACAAGTAGTAGTAGTAGTGGTAGTAGTAGTGTTAGTGGTTGTAGCAGTAGTACTAGTAGTAGCATTGGTGGTGGTGATAGTGGTAAGTGGGACAGTCGTAGTAGAAGTAGTAGTAGTAGTAGTAGTAGTAGTAGTAGTTGTAGTAGTAGTAGTAGTAGTGATAGTAGTGGTAGGGAATGTCAAAGAAGAAGTAGTAGAAGAAGAAGTAGTAACAGTTGAAGTGGCGGTAGTCGTAGTTGTAATAGTAGTAAAAGTAGTAGTACTAGTTGTAAAAATATTAGTAGTAGTATTACTGAGTAGCAGTAGTTCATGTAGGAGTAACAAAAATATTTGAAAAAACATACCAGAAGTACCTTTTTTGTTTTAATTACACATCCATCCATCCATCCATCTTCTCCCGCTTAATCCAGCTGGGTCACGGGGGCAGCTTGAACCCCTCTGCAGGTGGTGAGCCCACAGGAGGGTGGACAACATGGTCCTTGATGTTAGTTCAGGTGCTGCATGTTTTGGGTTGATGGGGGAAACCGGAGCCCGGAGGAAACCCATCCAGACATGGGGAGAACATGCAAACTCCACACTTACACATGTTTCAGTTAAAATGTTTATCTAAACCATCTTCCTCTCCAGAGATAACCCGCGCCAACTTCATCATCAGGTGGTCAGTAAAAGAAAAAGAAAAAAGAAAACGAAATGGAACCTACTCAAGTATCGGCAAATCTTTAGACTTTCACACAAGTTGGTTATACTTGTCTAAAAAAAGAATATGTATTTTATGTTTTCTGGCATTAAAAATGAACAAAACCATCAGTAATTTTCTAATATTTTCTCCTCAGATACTTATACATTTTTTATGATCCAAAAATCTTCACAATGAACGGCCCCATTGATTATTTGTGACACCCCAATCACCCGCCAACGCTTTCTGTCCTCAAAGCAAAGGTCACACCCCTCTTTTCTTTTTCTTTCTCTTTCTTTCCTTCTCTCCATCTTGAGTTCTGTTATGGCTGTGAAACGCCCGGGAGCTGCGGGTCTAAATCTCGGCGTCTGAGCGCGGCAGGTGCGACCGGGCCCCACCTGTCGGCCCAGTGAGGGATTATGGGACATCGATCCGACCGAGAGTCTCTCACCTGCCCCTGTCCTCCGCAAATGTAGTACATATAAATGAAGTACAACTGAGGACTGAGGTATACAGAGTAGTAGTAAACCTAGTATCCTTGTAGTACTTATAGTCTTTGGAATGGAGGCAGTGGTAGTAGTGGAAGTTGTAGTAGTAAGGGGTATTTGGAAACAGTGGTAGTAGAATTTGTAGGAGTAATAGTCCTAGAAGTAGAAGTTACAATAGTAATATTCATAATGGCAGTAGATGTAGTAGTAATAATCCTAGTAGAAGTAGAAGTAGAAGTTGTAGTCATAATAGTCCCAGTAGTATTAGAAAATGTATTAATCCTAATCCCTAACAGTAGTAGAGGATGTAGTAGTAATAGTCCTAGCAGTAGTAAAAGTTCTAGTAGTAATATTCCTATAATAGCAGTAGAAGATGTAGTAGTAATAGTACTAATAGCAGTAGAAGATATAGTAAAAATAGTCCTAATAGCAGTAGTAGTTGTAGTAGTAATAGTCCTAATAGCAGTAGTAGTTGTAGTAGTAATAGTCCTAATAGCAGTAGTAGTTGTAGTAGTAATAGTCCTAATAGCAGTAGAAGATGTAGTAGTAATAGTCCTAATAGCAGTAGAAGATGTAGTAGTAATAGTCCTAATAGCAGTAGAAGATGTAGTAGTAATAGTCCTAATAGCAGTAGTAGTTGTAGTAGTAATAGTCCTAATAGCAGTAGTAGTTGTAGTAGTAATAGTCCTAATAGCAGTAGTAGTTGTAGTAGTAATAGTCCTAATAGCAGTAGTAGTTGTAGTAGTAATAGTCCTAATAGCAGTAGAAGATGTAGTAGTAATAGTCCTAATAGCAGTAGTAGAAGATGTAGTAGTAATAGTCCTAATAGCAGTAGAAGATGTAGTAGTAATAGTCCTAATAGCAGTAGAAGATGTAGTAGTAATAGTCCTAATAGCAGTAGTAGTTGTAGTAGTAATAGTCCTAATAGCAGTAGTAGAAGATGTAGTAGTAATAGTCCTAATAGCAGTAGTAGTTGTAGTAGTAATAGTCCTAATAGCAGTAGAAGATGTAGTAGTAATAGTCCTAATAGCAGTAGAAGATGTAGTAGTAATAGTCCTAATAGCAGTAGAAGATGTAGTAGTAATAGTCCTAATAGCAGTAGAAGATGTAGTAGTAATAGTCCTAATAGCAGTAGAAGATGTAGTAGTAATAGTCCTAATAGCAGTAGAAGATGTAGTAGTAATAGTCCTAATAGCAGTAGAAGATGTAGTAGTAATAGTCCTAATAGCAGTAGAAGATGTAGTAGTAATAGTCCTAATAGCAGTAGAAGATGTAGTAGTAATAGTCCTAATAGCAGTAGAAGATGTAGTAGTAATAGTCCTAATAGCAGTAGAAGATGTAGTAGTAATAGTCCTAATAGCAGTAGTAGTTGTAGTAGTAATAGTCCTAATAGCAGTAGTAGTTGTAGTAGTAATAGTCCTAATAGCAGTAGTAGATGTAGTAGTAATAGTCCTAATAGCAGTAGAAGATGTAGTAGTAATAGTCCTAATAGCAGTAGAAGATGTAGTAGTAATAGTCCTAATAGCAGTAGAAGATGTAGTAGTAATAGTCCTAATAGCAGTAGAAGATGTAGTAGTAATAGTCCTAATAGCAGTAGTAGTTGTAGTAGTAATAGTCCTAATAGCAGTAGAAGATGTAGTAGTAATAGTCCTAATAGCAGTAGTAGTTGTAGTAGTAATAGTCCTAATAGCAGTAGTAGATGTAGTAGTAATAGTCCTAATAGCAGTAGTAGATGTAGTAGTAATAGTCCTAATAGCAGTAGAAGATGTAGTAGTAATAGTCCTAATAGCAGTAGAAGATGTAGTAGTAATAGTCCTAATAGCAGTAGAAGATGTAGTAGTAATAGTCCTAATAGCAGTAGAAGATGTAGTAGTAATAGTCCTAATAGCAGTAGAAGATGTAGTAGTAATAGTCCTAATAGCAGTAGTAGTTGTAGTAGTAATAGTCCTAATAGCAGTAGTAGATGTAGTAGTAATAGTCCTAATAGCAGTAGTAGATGTAGTAGTAATAGTACTAATAGCAGTAGTAGTTGTAGTAGTAATAGTCCTAATAGCAGTAGTAGTTGTAGTAGTAATAGTCCTAATAGCAGTAGTAGATGTAGTAGTAATAGTCCTAATAGCAGTAGAAGATGTAGTAGTAATAGTCCTAATAGCAGTAGAAGATGTAGTAGTAATAGTCCTAATAGCAGTAGAAGATGTAGTAGTAATAGTCCTAATAGCAGTAGAAGATGTAGTAGTAATAGTCCTAATAGCAGTAGAAGATGTAGTAGTAATAGTCCTAATAGCAGTAGAAGATGTAGTAGTAATAGTC
>CM068366.1:20603698-20641198 GCA_034769755.1 Odontamblyopus lacepedii
TCTCTGTCTGTAATTATTGATACAGATACAGCTGATGTCGTCAGTAGGGCTGTGAAGCTAACAGTGGGCACTGCTTTGTCTAAAGTTCTGGTGTTCAGTTTGAATCTGAGCTGTATCTGAACACAATCTGACCCAAAAGAGTCGACTTACAGTTATTCAGATTCATCTTTTTGTTGAAAACTCCAGTTTATATTTTTCTTGATCTTAAAACTTGTTGACAGGGTTTGCTAAAGTGTGCATTGTGTCACCATGGTAACTGTTGAATATTCTGCCAATAGAGACACATGTAAAACACCCTCAAGATGTCACTGTAAAGCAGGGGTGTCAAACTCATTTTGGTCCGGGGGCCGTATGCAAACTACTTTGATCCCAAAAGGGCCGGATCAGAAAACTCAGTTCTCTCTTCAAGTTATTGTATTTTTCTCCGTGTCTCGTAGTGGTGTTTAAGATTATATTCCTCGAGCAACGCCACTTGTTCCAAACACACTGAGCACAGATTTCCCATTCACCTCTGTCAACAAATAAGAATTAGACTATTTTTCTTGGGAAATCCTGAACTCAGCATCTGCTTTTCTCATTTTTTGACATTTTGCTGATGAGGGTCACGGTCGACAGTCAAAACGATCGTCCTTTAAGAGCGTTTGGAAAGAGGAAAGTCTTCATTTGTGCTGCTCTGGTGGGAGTCGCAACGTACAGAAACGCCGGAGACGCTGCTATGCTAAACGGTGCAGAAAATTAACAGAAAAATCTGAAAATTTTAAGTATTTTAATAGAAAAATCAGCCGAGGGCCAGATTAAAGGTCTTGGAGGGCCGGATCTGGCCCCCGGGCCAAATGTTTGACACATGTGCTGTAAAGTATAAGTATTTAAAGGTACGATATGTAACTTTCTGGAGGTAACATGTCACCAGCATAATCCATGGGATTAGAAAATTAAAGTCATACTCCGGAATGTTCTACATAGAGGTAATTTTATGTCATACTGTGGAACATTATAGCCACAGGAAGAACATTTCCATGGATGGAAACATAAGAAAAGTCGGAGGCCAAGCAAGAGTCAGGTTTGTGAAGATGCAAGCCTTTTTTTTCTTCTTTTTTACTGTAATCAATACAAAAATACACCTGCTTTTATTTAATTGCATTTTTAAAAATTATTTTCTTATTTTCTTTTTTATTTCTTTTTATTTCTTTTGGCATATTTTCCACATTTGAAAATCTGTTGCCTGGTAATTCAGCTAAATTTCTAAATTAATCTACAAATAAAAACACACATATTGAAAAGATTAGATTAGGGACTGGAAATGATCGGAAATATGATGTATTGTTTATTTTATTTATTTATTTATTGGCTTAAAATTAAAAGTGAAAGTAGCCATTTATTTTTATTGTTTTATTCATTAACGACTTGTGATAGTTTGCTGATTGGTAACTTCATTTAAAACCTGTCCAGCTATATGTCTAAGCGATCATTTCTTCTTTATGTTGTTCTTAAACCCACAACATTACTTCACTCTTGTTGCTTATGTAACTGCACTGCCTTCAGCACCACGGACAGCTCCAATACAAACGACTGCTCACCACTCCACTGCATCATGGCTTATTTATTCCGCTCTTTTATCGCACATAACACGATCAATACCGCAGCGCTTTCTAATGCCCATACTTCACAGGGTTGCCAGGTTTGTGCTGTATAATTCAGTATTATGGTTTAAACACTCTTTGTAAGCGGACTTCATTGTCGTCCTTGGACTTATACTGGCCTTGGGTGGATCTAGCGAAGGCGCGATTTGCAACACGAGGTTTCGTACGGAGCCGCGGAGGTCGGGGGTTGGAAAGAGAGGGATGAGGAAGCTGGAAGATTAGGATCGGCATTAGGATAAAGTGGCAGGGGGTTTCTCCAACATGGCGCCCCACACGCCCTTGAGAGGACATGGGGACGTTGTAATTCGCATGTGAGCACATAAAATACAGGGATATGGGGGAACGGGGGATCCAAGCGTGACATAGAACAGTTCTAAATAGGGGCGTGCGTCATGGGGCGATGAGGAGATGTTTCACAATGTCATTACTTAAATTATATTGGAAGAAATAAAATCATAAGGACAAATTTCAAATATAGGTCAAAAGTACGATATAACAATATAATTTTCATATTTTTAGGTCGCCAAGTTTATGAATGTGGAGTATGTGAGTATATTAGATGAAGACATTACAATTAAGTCATCATATGGACTAGAGATGCTCCGATACCGATACTGAAATTGAAAATATCTGCGTAGATACTGAAAATCTTGCTGGACCCATGATATAACGATTGAGACGATGTCCTTGTTGGACCTTACCCAGATGTTGTAAGATTTGGTCCTAGAATGTCTCATAATGTTTGAACTTTTCTTCACACAAAGCTGTTCAGTTGTGATTTGAAGGAAAAATAACAGTTACATAACACAATTTCAGCTCTTTGTTATAAGTTAACCGCGCTTGAGGGATATAAATGTCATTTTCCAGACTTACACAAGTTTTTATTTTTGTTTTATTTTTTAACCTTTAGAATCTCTTTTTCAGCAGACATCACAAAGGCAGCAGCCACACAATCAATACAAAACAGTCAAATTGTAAAGCATCACGTTCTAAAGCTGTTTCTTTCAATAAAAAAACAAACAAACACACACACATACATACACTTACGTACACTTAAAGTCAAAGTATGGATATCAATATTGGAACTGAAAGAGCTGGATCAGTGCAATATTTCATGATGCTGGGAGGTACGGATTCAACCCTCAAACACACACAAACTCATTTCATCCTCAGCAATGCGGGGGAAGTGTCTTGCCAAAGGACACAACAACTGTTTGTACTAGAGCCCCTGGCACCCGGCTGTGACATCTATTATTCCCTGCGGTCTCCCGTCCAAGTCCTGACCAGGTCCAACCCCGCTTAGCAAAACAGATTTAACTGGATGACAAGGAGCTATGGTCAGAATTTAAATGGCCTCTGTCGAGATTACACATGTGACAAAGATGAGAAGTGACTTTTGAGTGGCATGAAGACTAAAAACACATTTCTAAAAATAAACAATAAAATACCATGAGTAAAACTGAAGTCCAATACTGTTCATTATCATTATTGTTATTGTTATCATTATGTTATTTTTATCATTACATTTGTGTGACCATACCGGCTTGTCAAAGTCTGATCTCATCAGGTCTCATAAACTCAGCAGGGCCTGGTTAGTACTTGGATGGGAGACCACTGGGAATTCCAGGTGCCACAGGTTGGCGCCAGTCGCAAAAACTGTCATTGTGTCCTTAGGCAAGACACTTGAACTACATTGCCTTGTAAGAAAGTGGAGGGAGTGTTGGTGGTGGTCGGAGGGGCTGATGGTGCACATTGGCAGCCTCAATTCCCTCAGTTTGCCCCAGGGTAGCTGTGGCTACAGTAGTAGCTTACACCAGTGTGGAGTGAATGAACAATGAACTATAAAGTGCTTTGGGTGTCTTGAAAGGCGCTATATAAATGTAATGATTAATGAATTAATTAAAATGTTATTGTTTTTCTTGTTATACATGTTATTTGTAATCATTATTATTGCTATAATTATTATTGTTATCATTACTACTGTTATGTTCTTGTTATCATCACTATTGTTATAAATGTTATCATTACTGTTACTATAAATGTTATTATCATTGCTATTGCTATACATGTTATTGTTACCGTTACTATAAATGTTATTGTTATCATTACTATTATTATAAATGTTATTGTTATCATTACTATTATTATAAATGTTATTGTAATCATTACTATTGTTATAAATATTATTGTAAGCATTACTATTGCTATAAATGTTATTGTTATCATGACTATTGTTATAAATGTTATTGTAATCAATCAATCAATGTTATATATGTTTTTGTTGTCATTATTATTATTGTTATCGCTGTTGTTATCACTTTTGTTATCGCCATTGCCATTATCATCGTCGTCCGTGTTTGCGTTTTTATTATTACAAATATCACACATCGATACCACAACCAACATAACATTTCCCTGGGAGAGCTAATGCATCACATTTTTCCACCCAGTATTAATCCAAATCTTCAGCCTCTTGCATATTTAATGACGTCCTTGTTTTCTCTTGGGTCATTTCTCCCATTCCAAAACACACTTTGTCACTCCTGCTTTTTAAACTTTTTACTTTTTACCCTTCCTTTATTCATCGGTGACCCATAAGAATTACCATCACAAAAAGTCTAATTCCAACTCCCAATTGATTTTTTTCTTTTTTATTCCCCTATTGTCCTCTTCTGTGTCTGAAACGCTCAAATTTGCACTATTACCGAAAAGATTTTAAGGTTTTTCTTTCGTATTATGACACCAACGCTTGCCTAGTGCATTAACCAACTTAATAAATCTGAAACTACAATTCCGCCACAAAAAACTGCCAGACAATGCACTTCCACATCTCCTCACTACAATTTAATTAACTCGATGAGGGCTCCGTGTCCTTTGCATTGTATCACCTTCCGGAAGAATTTCACACTTCCGAGCTCCGGAATGTTCTTTTTTACGGCCGTATATTAAGACCCTATAGCGCTGTATGCCCTCGTGCTCATATCTAAGCATCTGACGGCGGCGGGGAAGGCGGGAGCAGCATTATAGTTTCATTATTTTAAGTAATGGGAGTGGTCGGCATCCTTAAAATGCTATTAGCCGCAGAAGAAGAAGACAAGGCCACCCCACCACCACCCACCACCGCCGCCACCCCCAACTCCCTTCACGCACGGTCCCCTCTTTGCCCTTCCCCCGATGCTAAACCCAAGCGTTTTTGATTAGCTTTATGGAGGCTAACAGGCGGAGGAAGCTACAAATGATATTACTTAGGGCCTGAATAAGCACACGACACAAGTTATTAGCGTCAACTTTAGGAACGTCGCGGAGGGGGGCCCCTTTTTTGCATACGCGGTTATAGACAAGCCCACGTTTAGTTATTTTTGGTTCTTAAAGGTCCCACATTACGCAACGTTGACGCAAAATTGTGAGATTTTAGTCATGTTGGCTTGTCAAAAACATACCTGGAGTTGTGTTTTGTTCATTTGCACGTTTGACTTTATTGTTGGTCTATTTACGTCTCCACGGCTCAAAATGCTCTGTCCCACCTTGTGATGTCATGAAGTGGTAGTATTCAGGTTAACAGCTACCATTTATCTTTTTCATTCAGTACAGATCAGCAACTCCAGGGCTGAGAATTATCCAAATGATTTGAGTGAAAGTGTGCAGAGTTTGAAAACACAATGGAGCACTTCCTGTCTTGCCCTATGACATCATAACGTGGAACAGAGTGTTTTCTGTTTGAGAGAAGAACTCAGCCTATATATGTAGGGTTTGGGTGTGAATAAAACAAGCACAGCTATAGATGTTTGTTTTTTTAATGAGGGCCCAGCATTATAATATAGATCAGAAAATAGTGTAATATCGGCCCTGTAAAGCCCCATTATGTAACTTTTTGTCAAAAGAATAACTTAAGTCCTATTATGAATGTGTTTATTGCTGTGAAAAGTATAGAACATGCATCCTTACACTCTACACCAGGCATGTCCAAACTATGGCCCGGGGGCCAAATGTGGCCCTCAGACCAGTTGTTTTTGGCCCTCAGGCTTCCAGGTGAATTGGCCCATACTACCACAAGTAATACTTTTTACTGCATGTTTTTGAAATCTACCTTGATCAAGCAAATGTAGTTTGTCCTTTTGAGGGTCTAAGCCCGAACAAAGGTCTGGAGGGTCATTTAAACCTGTTATAAATGCACAGATTTTAATTACTCACTGTTTTGACCTCCAGTCTATGACCCTCGATCGGCCCTCACGCTGCTCTGTGTTTTAATATATGGCCCTAGATGAAAAAAGTTTGGGCACCCCTGCTCTACACGCTTGAATCCACAAACCAGACTCGCACTTGGCCTGAAGGAGGACATTTTAAATCCAGGCTAAAAACAGTTCTGTTTCGCTGTGCATATGACTGAAAGTTTTTTTGTTTTGTTTTTTCATTCCGCACTATTCTCTTCTCTCTAATTTTCTCTAATTTAATGTCCCATGTCTATTTTAAAATTGTATGATGATTATTTATGTTTTGATTAGTTTTTTATTGTGATTTTAATGTATTTCTTATTCTGGAAAACACTTTGAATTACTTTGTGTACAAATTGTGCTGTAAAAATAAACTTGCCTTGCCTTGACTTTTCCTGCTTGTGTCCATGGAAATATTGTTCCTTTTGCTATAAAACTCTAGCCAGGCTGGCACCACCTAGTGCCTTTCATTACTCTTCAGCGACTAGGTCAGGAATGGAAATACACTCGGCAGTTTGCAACAACCACGGAAGTTGTAGTTGGCGCACCGACGATTCAGCGAAGCGTTATGTTGGCCAGAACCAACCCGAGTTGTGATAGCAAACTGTATACGCTATACGGACACAACCAAATAGCAGTGATTGGTTAAATAGAAAAGTACCCGTAACCATCGAGCGAACAAATCCTAATGCTGCAAGGTAAGATGGTTTCTACGAAGTGAAACTGGCTGATGAATCGACATAATAATACTCCACAGTATGGCACAAAACTCATCTGTCTCCATGAAAAATGTTCCCGATTATGGTTTCACTTTCTATTTGCGTGGAATCATGCAAGTGACATGCCGCCTCCGGAAAGTGACATAATTACCTTTAAAGTGCACATGACAGGTTTTCATGTTTTGTTTTTTTTTGTTTTTTTTTCTAATTCTGACTTGGTTTGGCATTTTTCTGACAGCTTAAAGCTTAAATGAACAAACTAAAAGTACAGAGAGATGAAAGAAGGATGGCAGAAACACTCGGATTTGCGGCAGTGATCACGCCAACACGTTTTGACTACTTTGCTGCTTTTTGGTTATAAAATGCTTTGTGTACTGGTATTTTTAATAAACCTTCTGTGGTTTCTCCATGTGACACCTTACAGCTCTTTTCGCTTAAAACGTTGTTGATGAAGTGTGTTGTGTAACCTAAGGGAAAAGAATATTGCTGATTGCACTCCAGCCTCTACACAATGGTGGGTTCTGTTATGTTTTAGGAAGGCAGGTGGTAAATAATATATACTGTGGTTCAACAATAAAGAACTAAATAAATGCTTTTAATGACGTTCTTGGTAAATGGTCACATGTCCCCAGTAAATAGGGTCACGACTGTTTGTACACCAGCCTTGAAGAAAACTGAAAGGTCGTAGAAACTCATTGCCGTGCCATCCTTCTTTTAGCCGTACACGAATCCAAGTTCACTGCTCCGATAGGCACCTGTTTTTGGAAGTTTTTACCATAGACTGTATGTATAAATGGACATAGCTCACCTAATAGCCAGCATTTTCCAAATAGGAAGTAATCATGAGCTCCCTTTTGGCAGAAGATGGCGTCAGAAGTTGGGGTCAGAAGATGGTGTCAGAAGATGGCGTTAGAAGATGGCGTCAGAAGTTGGCGTAAGAAGTTGGCGTCAGAAGATGGTGTCAGAAGATGGTGTCAGAAGATGGCGTCAGAAGATGGCGTCAGAAGATGGCGTCAGAAAATGGCGTCAGAAGATGACGTCAGAAGATGGCGTCAGAAGATGGCGTCAGAAGTTGGCGTCAGAAGATGGCGTCAGAAGATGGCGTCAGAAGATGGCGTCAGAAGATGGCGTCAGAAGTTGGCGTCAGAAGATGGCGTCAGAAGATGACGTCAGAAGATGGCGTCAGAAGATGACATCAGAAGATGGCATTAGAAGATGTCGTCAGAAAATGGCGTCAGAAGATGCCATCAGAAGTTGGCGTCAGAAGATGAAAAGCTGAAATTTTGCCGTTGGACGCGCCACATCAGTCAGGGACGTAGCGATGTTATTATCCGAGAGAAGGAGAAGAAAAGAAAGAGCCGAGAACTGGAGAGTGTAGATCCGTGGCTGGGACCTTGGCGGGCGGGGCTCTGCTGATGTGTTTTATGTAATAAATACACTAAAGTCACTCTCTTGACGCTTTGCAGGTGGTTTTGAGGAGGCCACGGTGGACAAGTGCATCTGAGTTGTTTGTTACTGCACGAGTGAACATGTTGCAAGCTCTACGAAGAACTTACAGTTTTCTCTGCAGACTGAACAAATCAGACAATGAAATAATAATGTCACTCATAAATATTCAGTGCCATACGATATCAGTCCAGTATGTGGAGACGCTGGTATGACCCTTTGAAACATATAAATGTTTGTTTGTATTGTCACTGTCCTTGTTTGTTTTTAAAAATGGACCATCAGTCCAGAATAAAGATGAACTGAATAAAGATGAACTGAACTGATCTAGACCAGGAAAACACAGCACTCGCAGAGCACAGCTGACACCTGGACACACAAAGTTTTTTCTCCTGTTTTTGCAAGTCCAAGATGCGCGTTGGGGGCATCCAAGGGGTTTTTGGACTGCTGCGGCGTGAACATACCATTAGTTATCAGCTTTTTTTTTTTTTAATAATAATAAAGTGTTTAAATTTAAACAAGTTTGGTCATTATTGTTGCTCGGTAACATCTGCTGCCTGTGCCCAACCAGGAAGTCAAATTATATACATCGCCAATATGAAAAAACTAGAAGAAAACGAGACAAAAATATGATTATAATGACGCTAACCGTGTTCTAGTGAAATGAGCAGTCTAACCCGTCACACGCACACTTTAAATTGACATCGGAAAATGCCCAAAACTGCCAAGTCAGCATGTCGGATCACCAAGAAGCCAGGTTCAAAACACGAGAAAGATTAAATTACAAGGCGTATAGGAATCGGGGGCTAAGGGGACTGCCGGAGATCAGGGTGGTGTCAGCTGCACTTAAGAAATCAGGCGAGACGGCCACCAGAGCAATTAGAATACAATTATGGAGATGCCCAAAACGATCGGAGGATGGGGGCTTTTGTAGTGCGCTGACAGTGACTTTGATAGTACTTGTCAGGAGTTTGGAGGATAAAAAAACGGCGTGTACTGTGAAGCAGGTACTGAAGTTAAATGGGTACAAAGAGCCGGAGGAAGAAGGAGACGGTGACTACACTGAAACGGCCCATTTTGCACTATTTAAATATAAATAGCCCAAAATGGGCTGAATAAAAAACATATCTGGAGTTGTGTTTTGTCTCATTTACACATGTTTAACGCACAAACTTTGCATATTTAGGCCAAGTTCTTCTCTCAAACTGAAAACACTCTCACCAAAAGGACCTGTTAACTTGAAAACTACCGATTCATGACATCATAAGGTGGAACAGAGCATTTTGAGCTTTGGAAATGCGGACTAATAATGAAAGATCTCTCAAACATGTGCGAACGAAACATTCTAACATGGATTTAAGCTCATGAATGTTAATGTTGTGGAGGATCTTGAAAAAATAAATGTGTTTCATGTACTCGTGTGACAGTATTCAAGTCTCAAAATAAATAATATCCAAATCTCACCGTGGACAATACATGACAACCTTTATATCATAGTTTACGCAACTGTACAACAACATGTCTTTATGATAACCTAATCTACATCTACATCTATTGTCATTTCATTTGTACACTGTGTCTTCTCTTGTGTATTGTCGAGATCGGGCGTGTCCAAACTGTGGCCCGGGGACCAAATGTGGACCTCAGAACAATTAACTTTTTTTAGGGTTGGGCAATTTGGGAACAAAACAAAAATCATGTTTTTTGCCCCTCATATTGATCGAACTTGAGTTTCGATTTGATCTTCTTCCATCTTATCAAAAACATAGGTGACATTCAGACTGCAGCCTGAATCAATCAATTTATTATTTATATAGCATTTTACAACAATTATAAATTGCCCAAAGTGCTTTACACAAATGAAACAGAATGTCGCATATACAACATAAATAAATAAATGAATACAATTTGCACATGTCACAAGTGCCAAAGGCCAGTCTGTACAGATACGTTTTTAGTTCGGCTTTGAACAGGATCAGGTCTGTGATGGTGCAACTCAATGGGCAGCGTGTTCCAGAGTTTAGGACCTGCCGCTGCAAAGGCACGATCTCCCCACTGCTTTCACCTGGAGCGAGGGACTACAAGTAAATGTTGTCCGGCGGAGTGCAGGCTTCTCCTGGGCTGATGGAGTTTTAGAGTCTCACATACTAGATAGGCAGGTGCAAGACCATTAATTACACAAAACACAAACAATAGCAGCTTAAGTGACCCAAATCCATTTTTTTCGCCCCTATGTGACCTGTATCGGATCTTTTAATGACCGTCTCAACGACACAGATGCAGTTTTTTTTTCAAATGTGACCCAGGCCACTTGGATATGTGCTCCTAAAAACTAAACATATCCGATCTTTGGACATGCAACTTCAGTCTGAACGGCCACGTCGCATTCATCCAACCTACATCCGACCTACACATCATCAACAAGCGAGAATTTGGCTATTGTGCTGTAACAAGCTCCTGTTGAGAGCCAATACAGCCCAATGTTTACGTGTTTGCTCACTGAAAAAGATGCCTTTCCTCCAGCGAGAGTGGTACGACAGCAACTTTAAAATCGCCAGGAGCTCAATGCAGCGTTCCTGTTTAGGCGACTTCCGTAAACACCGAGTTCACTCTCGTTACAAAAAGACTCAGGAAGAGTGTTTTTAAGCAAATGTTTAAAGTCTAATTACAAATGTCATGGCAAAAGTTTGACTGTCAAAGTTTGGCAATTCTCCTATCGTCGTCGTGTCCTCCAATGTTCATGCGGGACACTTTTGGGGCGTTTAAAGTTCACACAGGAGATCACAGACAAGTCGCATTAAATTGGAAATGTGAACGACCTCCCAAAGATATCGGATTTTCCAAAAAAATCCGAATTGAGCATTAAGCCCTACAGTCTGAATGTAGCCATAGACATGCAAACTTAAACCTAATGCATATCCGTGTTAAGGCTGCCATACACGACAAGATTTTTCGGTCTTGAACGATGGCAACAAAAGCGAACACCACAGACACGAGGAGAATCTTATGAGACATAAAATCTGCGACCGCAAAGACTGCAGCGGGATCTCTCTGAGGACCAATGTGCAGTTGGACAGCGTCATGTCATTGACTCATATGTGTGACGTTTCATGAAATCCAGAAGTCTATAACCCTCTACTTCGTCTGTGTTTTCATATTCTGCTTTTGATGAAAAACTTGTGTTTCATTTGTCAACTTCCACACATTCAAATCTGCAGCTTCACACCGTAGTTGACCAAATCCTCTCGCTATTTTTGTTACTTTTATCATTTTCAATCTAACGTTACCGTTTTTATTTTAGTTTTTTTCCATTATGATTATGAAATTGTCCTGTCCGCTGGTGTGAAAATGTGCCATTTGATTTCACCAAACAATTAACAGCATTCACAAGTCACAGATGGGACTTTGTTTCGAGAATCTCACAAATAATAAATAATGAGGAATAATGGTTAACAAAAGCAGCTTTGAAACTCCTGGATACAACAGACTAAAACTCCTCCACAAAAGCAAATAAAGCTGCTAAACTGGGCAGTACCTGGAGGACTGAAGAGGAGAGCGACTGTTTTGGAACGCAGAGCTGCAAATGTAGGGAGAGTGGGGGAAGATGGTCCCTTTTTCACACTTTGACTGCTACAGTGAAAGCAATATCCTGAATTACCAAAATTATTTTACCAACACGACTTTCATACATGTGTCTTTTCACTCAGCGAAGCAGCTGTGTTAGAAGAAACATCTGGAATGCAGAAACATCTGGAAAGTTTTTATGAAGCACCATCAAGTGAAGGTAAGAAGGGTAAGTGGATCACTTGGATGGGGTAAATTGATCAGCCAAGAATGTTACCACTTTAATAACAAAGAAACTTTATTTAAACATTAAACATCTCGAATTAAACAAATGAACAGAATTAAAAATGTTTACAAAAATACTCTTGCCAAATTCTGTCTTTTTCAAAAACTAAACTGCAAATGTATAAAGTCCAATTCCACATGTCACAGCAAAAGTTTGACTATCAAAGTTTGGCAGTCGTCTATTGCAGATTTTCACAATATTTCACTTTAACATAATATACATGTTCCAACAGAAAATAACGACTTTTAAACACTTAGGTCCCATTTCCTCAAATTAACGCTGAACACAAGCTGCTTCCATTTGCGTCTTGCACTTTCTTGGAGATACTGAGGAGTGGTCAATTTTATAACCACATCCTGTTTGGAAAATGAGTGACAAATCGTCTTCATTAACAACAAATGATGGATTTTCAACACCAACATGCCTTGAAACTCTTTCCAGGAAAAAACCCTCGTAGCCATCTTTGTCCATCAGGGACGTGCACAGGAATTTTGAGGGGCAGTTGCTCTGACATGAATGAAAACACTTCTCAATCACCCTAATAGGCCTACTGCTTATTACATACTATTACTGCTTATTACATACTACTACTACTGCTTATTACATACTATTACTGCTTATTACATACTACTGCTTATTACATACTACTACTACTGCTTATTACATACTACTACTACTGCTTATTACATACTACTACTGCTTATTATATACTGCTATTACTGCTTATTACATACTACTACTGCTTATTACATACTACTACTGCTTATTATATACTGCTATTACTGCTTATTACATACTACTACTGCTTATTACATACTACTACTACTGCTTATTAAATACTGCTATTACTGCTTATTACATACTACTACTGCTTATTACATACTACTATTACTGCTTATTACATACTACTACTACTGCTTATTACATACTACTACTACTGCTTATTACATACTACTACTGCTTATTATATACTACTACTGCTTATTACATACTACTACTGCTTATTATATACTGCTTTACTGCTTATTACATACTATTACTACTGCTTATTACATACTACTGCTTATTAAATACTGCTATTACTGCTTATTACATACTACTACTGCTTATTACATACTACTACTACTGCTTATTACATACTACTACTACTGCTTATTACATACTACTACTGCTTATTATATACTACTACTGCTTATTACATACTACTACTACTGCTTATTACATACTACTACTACTGCTTATTACATACTACTACTACTGCTTATTACATACTACTACTACTGCTTATTACATACTACTACTACTGCTTATTACATACTACTACTACTGCTTATTACATACTACTACTGCTTATTACATACTACTACTGCTTATTATATACTGCTATTACTGCTTATTACATACTACTACTGCTTATTACATACTACTACTACTGCTTATTAAATACTGCTATTACTGCTTATTACATACTACTACTACTGCTTATTACATACTACTACTACTGCTTATTACATACTACTACTACTGCTTATTACATACTACTACTACTGCTTATTACATACTACTACTACTACTGCTTATTACATACTACTACTACTGCTTATTACATACTACTACTGCTTATTATATACTGCTTTACTGCTTATTACATACTATTACTGCTTATTACATACTACTACTACTGCTTATTACATACTACTACTGCTTATTATATACTGCTATTACTGCTTATTACATACTACTACTGCTTATTACATACTACTACTGCTTATTACATACTACTGCTGCTTATTACATACTACTATTACTGCTTATTATATACTGCTATTACTGCTTATTACATACTACTGCTTATTACATACTACTACTACTGCTTATTACATACTACTGCTTATTACATACTACTATTACTGCTTATTACATACTATTACTGCTTATTACATACTACTACTACTGCTTATTACATACTACTACTACTGCTTATTACATACTACTACTACTGCTTATTACATACTACTACTGCTTATTATATACTACTACTGCTTATTACATACTACTACTGCTTATTAAATACTGCTATTACTGCTTATTACATACTACTACTGCTTATTACATACTACTATTACTGCTTATTATATACTACTACTACTGCTTATTACATACTACTGCTTATTACATACTACTACTACTGCTTATTACATACTACTACTGCTTATTACATACTACTATTACTGCTTATTATATACTGCTATTACTGCTTATTACATACTACTACTACTGCTTATTACATACTACTACTACTGCTTATTACATACTACTACTACTGCTTATTACATACTACTACTACTGCTTATTACATACTACTACTACTGCTTATTACATACTACTACTACTGCTTTTTACATACTACTGCTTATTACATACTACTACTACTGCTTATTACATACTACTACTGCTTATTATATACTGCTATTACTGCTTATTACATACTACTACTGCTTATTACATACTACTACTGCTTATTACATACTACTGCTTATTACATACTACTACTACTGCTTATTACATACTACTACTACTGCTTATTACATACTACTACTGCTTATTACATACTACTACTACTGCTTATTACATACTACTATTACTGCTTATTATATACTGCTATTACTGCTTATTACATACTACTGCTTATTACATACTACTACTACTGCTTATTAAATACTGCTATTACTGCTTATTACATACTACTACTGCTTATTACATACTACTACTGCTTATTAAATACTGCTATTACTGCTTATTACATACTACTACTGCTTATTACATACTACTACTACTGCTTATTACATACTACTACTGCTTATTACATACTACTACTACTGCTTATTACATACTACTACTACTGCTTATTACATACTACTACTACTGCTTATTACATACTACTACTACTGCTTATTACATACTACTACTGCTTATTACATACTACTACTGCTTATTAAATACTGCTATTACTGCTTATTACATACTACTACTGCTTATTACATACTACTATTACTGCTTATTATATACTGCTATTACTGTTTATTACATACTACTACTACTGCTTATTATATACTACTACTACTGCTTATTACATACTACTACTACTGCTTATTACATACTACTACTACTGCTTATTACATACTACTACTGCTTATTAAATACTGCTATTACTGCTTATTACATACTACTACTGCTTATTACATACTGCTATTACTGCTTATTACATACTACTACTACTGCTTATTACATACTACTACTACTGCTTATTACATACTACTACTGCTTATTACATACTACTACTGCTTATTAAATACTGCTATTACTGCTTATTACATACTACTACTGCTTATTACATACTACTACTGCTTATTAAATACTGCTATTACTGCTTATTACATACTACTACTGCTTATTACATACTACTATTACTGCTTATTATATACTGCTATTACTGTTTATTACATACTACTAATACTGCTTATTACACACTACTACTACTGCTTATCACATACTACTACTACTGCTTATTACATACTGCTATTACTGCTACATACTACTACTACTGCTTATTCCATACTGCTATTACTACTACTACTACATATTAACCATTTATAATGAAATCATTGCTTGTGTTACTTCCATCATTCATTGCTAAAATGAAATGTTAGAATTAGAAATCATCAGGAGACACGTAGCTGAGTTTGAAATGAGCAGCCTGTGCTGTCTGGAGGAATAAGGGGCTGGTGTCTGCGAGCTCATCTCTGATTATTTAGGCTAAACGTGGCAAAAACTGAACCTGGATTCATTCACATTTTTCATAAAACTTTATGGTGATCATTACATCTCAATCTCACCTTTTCTAACAACGTCAAGGCAGATGGTCAAACTGGAACAACCGGAACAATCTCTTCACATGTGAAGTCCGTGTGGATGTGGGACCAGGGCATCAGGCGTTTTTGCGGTGCGAGTCTGGCATCGAGGCGGAGGTTTTCAGCATTCAGGCTTTGCCGTCAGAAGTTGAAAAAACTGAACTTTTGGCGTCAGCCACACCGAGGCCGGGGCTCGGGGGGCCGGGGCTTTTTTTTTTCCCTCGGAAGGGCAACTTCAGTCAAGGAGGCTATGCAGGCAGTTGCCAGGGCAACCAGAGCAACCCCCCTGTGCACGTCCCTGTTGTCAATTATATCAGCACGTGCAATGTAATGTTGGGAACAAGCTTCACCATCTACCTTAGTAATAAGGAAGTCTTCAGTTATCCTGTGATCAATTTGCCCCAAGTACTAGTGATCATCTTTCCCCATCAGGATATATATATATATATATATATATATATATAAATATATATATATATATATATATATATATATATATATATATATATATATATATATATATATATATATATATATATATTAATCGACCACACTGGCTATGGATACCGACTCAGAAACGGGGCCACCTCCTCTACATGGATGACATCAAGCTATATATATCTATCTATATCTATATCTATATCTATATATCTATATCTATATATCTATCTATCTATATATATAATTTCGGCGGCACGGTGGCTGAGTGGCAACACTCAGGCCTCACAGCAAGAAGGTTGCAGGTTCGATCCCCAGGTCGCCCGGGCCTTTCTGTGTGGAGTTTGCATGTTCCTCCCCGTATCTGGATGGGTTTCCTCCGGGTGCTCCGGTTTCCCCCATCAACCTAAAACATGCCTGCACCCCTATGAACTAACATCAAGGACCATGTTGTCCACCCTCCTGTGGGCTCACCACCTGCAGAAGGGTTCATGGGGGGGGGTCAGGTGCTATGAGTATTGGGCAGCAATCTGCCCCCGCGACCCAGCTGGATTAAGCGGGAGAAGATGGATGGATGGATGGATGGATATATAATTTCTAGAGCAAGTTGCAAATACGAAACATCAAAAACATCGTTTTGAACTCATGTAATTTATGGTTTAGAACTCAAATATTTAGAATAAATAAATATACCAAACTCACCTCTGGGGTACAAGGAGGTGTGAAAATCTGTATTTTTGTGATATTTACAAACTGCTCCTGCCTGTGGTTTGGTTTTCCCAGAAGACAGGAAGTGAAAACACTCAACTATCGGTGGAAGCTTTGTTTCTTTCAACACAAATTGGGGGTGATCATTCTCCCCTACCTAGTCTGGACTAAAATGTTCCAGAAAATGACTCGTGGTAGAGGACATAACGCGATTAAAACACCTTCTACACAGTTAAGTAATGAAAACGCTGGTTTGGTGTTTAGTTTCACTTTAATTATATATTCTTATTTGCTGACACGTCTCTATACCTCCTTCCAGAAGACATCTGTTCCAAGTGTCTGTTCCAAGTGCCTGTGTGAAGGATGGGCAGAATGTGAGCTACTGTGTCCAAGCAACATCCCCTGCGAATCAATAAAGTTTGTCTAAAATATTATTACAAAACACACTTGATTTATTTTTCACAGTTTAGTCGTTCACAAAAGCTTCTCATAATTTGAAAAATACAAATAAACAATGTAACTTCCTTTTAAAGCGAAAAATTGGCAGATGCGCATGAGAAAAAAAAAAACGCAACTAATGTCCAAGAAAGATTTACACTGGGGCCAAGATGCTAATTCAGAAGCTTTTGTGAATTCCAGCCAGCAGTTTTTTGGCTAAAAGTTGACAAATTGTGATCATCCAATTATGCATAACTTAATAATAGTCTCGCGAAGTTGCAGAATGTACAGATAGTCCTTACAGAGGATTATTTAAAAGGTGCACTGGGTAACTTTTCGATTTGGGATCCATCACCTGCTTGTTTCTATGGATACGCCATTACTCTGCTTCAAATGTTCCACAGTGTGACATTAAACAGCTCTACTTTACATTTATTCAGATACAGGTGGTTTTATAGCTCAAAGATACCCAGAAACATAGGCGTTTAGGGGTCGCCTTTCCGCAGATCTGACCTGTAACTTGGTCCGGTTTGGTCTCCGTGAAGATTAGGTTTAATGTCATACTGTGGAACATTCCAGACAAACTCCTTTAAAAATATACATAAAAACAAATGATTTTAAATGTATTTTTGAAGGTCCTAATATTTGTAATCCAATTTTTGATTAATATTTTAGGGCGGTATTGGTTTTATGGTATTGGAGGAGCTCTCGTCTACCAACCCAAAGGTCAGACCGAGCGCACACTGTTGTTGTGCAGTTGGGCAAGACACTTCGCTCACCTTGACCGTGAATGAGTGAGGGTTTAGTGGTGAATTTATTCTTTTTTTGTCTTTTCCTGGTGAAGGGTACACCGCCGAATTGTCTTAAATGGAGATGTCATTTTGCTAGAATCCACAGTATGGCATTAAACGCCTCGATCTGGACACAAGACGGTGGCACGGCCAGGCCAACTTATAGGTCAGTTCTGTGGAGAGGCAAGCTTGCTAACAGTAAAAGTGCATGTCTTTCTCAGGTGTTTTTGAATATTAAAAAGAAACAGAATGGCAGAATGAATGAACTGTATGATAGACAAGTTTATGTGGTACTGAAAAGTTCAATTAAAGCTATAACATCTCCATGGAGATGACCAAGACCTTCCAGTAAAAATGTTCCAAAGTGCACTTTTAAAGACCCTATATTACACAAAATTGACTCTTGTGAGATTTAAGTCACGTTATAATGTTGTTACTTCATCAAAAACAGACCTGGAGTTGAATTTTGTTTCATTCACATGTTTCAGTGACTCTTTATTATTAGTCTGTCTATATCTCCAAAGCTCACAATCCTCCATTCCACCTTGTGATGTCACGTAGAGGTAGTTTAACATCTACCTTTGACCTTTAGTTCAGAAGAGATCGGCAATTCCAGGTCTGTAAATCCTCCAAATGATTTTGGTGAAGGTGTAAGGAGTTTAGTAACACAGTGGAGCACATCACAAGGTGCTCAGAGTGCTTCCGTTTGAGAGGAGAACTCAGTCTAAATAGGCAGGGTTTGTGTGTTAAACTTGTGAATGAAAAAGACAAAACAAAACAACTCCAGGTTTGTTTATGATGAGGAAACAACATTATAACAGATCAGAAAATACTGTAATATGGGCCCTTTAAGGTCCATTTATGGGTCAAGGACATATAAGGATTTTCAACAGGCATATTTTAAAATATAAAAAAATATTAGTTTCTATTAAACTTTTTCAAATATTTACAGTGTCAGGTGCATAAACCTACGTTTAACGTTTATATGAAGCATTTTTAGTGTAAAATGTCATGTGGTGCGACCGAGAATAACCTGGTTATATGGTTTTATTTTCTAAAACATTGTTGGGATATTAATCTGAGTTCTGAGTAATATGAAGTATATAGAAACAAACTATTGGCATTTCTTTAGATTTTTAATGTATATTGATATTTTCTTTTGACGCCCAATATGGCAGTCACCTGCTGGCGCTTAATTAACATACTAATTTTCTCCATAAAATGCAAAAAAATGAAGAAAAACGCCTTAAGAATCCCATTCACTCAAGTATATTCTGTTATTAAAACTCCAGCCATAGAATTCCTGCTGTTATTAGTGGCACCGCATGATGCACGGTCGCACCACATGACATTTTAACACTTCAAGTACAAAAACATGCAGAATAACTCATGATTTGTGAAAAAAAAAAGGATTTGGTTCCATGGAGGTCAGAGGTACTACAGAAATGTGCTGAATTATTATGACATTTGAACCTTTTTATTGGACAGAAAATGTAGGCGCGATGTCATTGACCCTTATACAAACATTTAAATTGAATCTATGCAACACTCTAGGTCAAATGAACAAAATAAGAACATGGTGGTTTGAAAATGTCACCCGTATTTGAAGAAATGGTAACAGAACAATGCCTCCATATGATGTACAGACACTCTGTACTATAAGTGCACGAAGGCGAAAATCACGCAGAGATTCTGATTACATTTTGGCTCCTATTGGGTAATCACATGTAATTTTAGACCAAAGGAAATATCCAGCCCGCTAAGTCTTATATAAAAGGTACATTATGTGACTTTCCTGGTAGTGGGTCTGTTATACTTGTCACCATGGAGATGTATTGCTTGCTTTGGACGTTCCACATATGGCCTTAAACGTACTGGATCTATCTCGTATTTGTGAAATTGTCAGTGTTTTTACAGCTCAAAAACAGGCATTCTTCAGGGTTGCCTCTCCGCAGATCTGACCTGTGACTTGGCCAGGTGGTGCCTCTTGCTTGCGTACGTAGAGGTAGATAATGTCATAATGTGGAACATTCCAGGTAAATCAATAAGATCTCCATTGGCCCAAGGAAATTAAATACATAAATCCTGGATGTAAAATTAAAATTCTTCTTTTTTTTAAAAATGTATTTTTGACTATTATAAACAAGCAAAATTAATTAACTAATTCACAAAAATTGCAGTCAAAGCCAGAAATTATAGCTTAAAAAATACAAAAATACAAATAAAAATGACTGTTCCCATAGACAAGAATGATATAGTTTCAAGTTAGGCAAGTCCAGGTTAAAAGGTGCAAAAATGTTCCACAGTACAGCATTTAACTTAAAGCATATGTGTACACATACTTTAAGTGTACAATAAGCTAGTGATGCCACCAGACAAAGTTACAGGTCAGGTATATGGAGAGGCAAGCCTGTCCACAGTAAAAGCATGTTTTAAGGCAATTTTAAGCAAAAAAAAAACAAAAAAAAAACCAGCTGTAATAGAATAAATGCTTGTTTTTCCTTATTAACGTCATTGTACTTTGTCATGACATATCCAAAACGTAAATTCACAAATGTTCAACCTGTTGAACGCATAACTGTTATATTGTAGAAATCAAGCAGATGTCAGACCTTCCAGTAGAAATCTTACGCAGTGTCCTTTTAAGCTGATATTTTCCATAAACTTTCCTTTTGCAGTCATACTACTTTTTCTGTGAACAAGTGCACTTGTTCATCCTTCTTTTAGGTCAGAAACCCACTACAAAGATCTGTGGAGAGGCAAGCCTGCTCATGGTAAGAAAGCATATTTTAAGGCACTTTTGAGCAATAACAATGACTGTAATTGAATAAATATATGTTCTTTTTTTCTTATTGATTATGTTGCACTTTGCCATGAAATATCCAAAAGGTAAATTCACAAATACTGAACCTGTTAAAATGCATCATTGTTATATTGTAGAAATCAAGCACATGACAGACCTTCCAGCAGAAATCTTACACAGTGTCACTTAAAGTTAATACCTTCTATAACTTTTCCATTAGCAGTCATACTACTTTTGCTGTCATTGCCTATTGCCCACTGTCCACTGGCCTTCAGTGTAGGAAAATGTCAAGCACATGACAGACCTTCCAGCAGAAATAATATGCAGTGTCACTTAAAGCACGGTGGCTGAGTGGCAACACTCAGGCCTCACAGCAAGAAGGTTGCGGGTTCAATCTCCGGGTCACCCGGGCCTTTCTGTGTGGAGTTTCTGTGTGGAGTGTTCCTCCCCGTGTCTGGATGGGTTTCCTCCGGGTACTCCGGTTTCCCCCATCAACCCAAAACATGCAGCACCCCTATGAACTAACATCAAGGACCATGTTGTCCACCCTCCTGTGGGCTCACCACCCGCAGAGGGGTTCATAGGGGGGTTCAGGTGCTATGAGTATTGGGCAGCAAACTGCCCCCGCGTCCCAGCTGGATTAAGCGGGAGAAGATGGATGGATGGATGGATGGTCACTTAAAGCCTTCCATAATCATTCCATTTGCAGACCACATACTTCCAAAATCACACGTTTTTCCAGTTGATTACATTGTACTTTTTGATATTCGAAAGGTAAATTGAAAAATACTGAGCATGTTTTATGGATAAATGTTATATTGTAGAAATCAAGTTGACAGACCTACCAACAGAAATCTTATGCAGACCACATACTTTCAAAATCACAAGTTTTTCCAGTTGATTACGTAATATTTTGAGATATTCGAAAGGTAAATTCACAAGTACTGAACAAATTTTACGCAAAAATGTTATATTGTAGAAAACAACATGACAGACCTTCCAGCAGAAATCTTACGCAGACCACATAGTTCCAAAATCACGTTTTTCTGTTGATTACATTGCACTTTTTGATATTCGACAGGTAAATTCATAAATACTGAGCCTGTTTTATGCATAAATGTTATATTGTAGAAATCAAGATGACAGACCTTCCAGCGGAAATCTTACACAGACCACATAGTTCCAAAATCACAATTTTTTCCAATTGATTGTATTACATTTTGAGATATTCGAAAGGTAAATTCACAAATACTGAACCTGTTTTACGCATAAATGTTATATTGTAGAAATCAAGATGACAAGCCTTCTAGCAGAAATCCTAGGCAAACCACATAGTTAAAAAATCACGTTTTTTCCAGTTGATTACATTATATTTTGAGATATTTGACAGGTAAATTTACAAATATTGAACCTGTTTTATGCATAAATGTTCTATTATAGAATTCAAGATGACAGACCTTCCAGCAGAAATCTTATGCAGACCACATAGTTCCAAAATCACATGTATTTCCAGTTAATTACATTATATTTTGAGATATTCTAAAGGTAAATTCACAAATACTGAACCTGTTTTACGCATAACTGTTATATTGTAGAAATCAATCCTTCCACCAGAAATACTACACAGTGTCCCTTAAAGTTAATACCTTCCATCACTTTTCATTAATACTCCATACAGTTCCAAGACTGCTATAGACTGCACTCATGGCACTATTTTTTCTGTCATTGTCTAGTGCCCATTGACCACTGGCCTGCGGCGTAGGAAACTTTTAAGTGCACTTGTTCACCCCTCTTTTAGTTCAGAAACACAGCGCGAGGAGTGTTTTTTGACACTTACCATGGCGACCGCACCGGACTATTAGGTTTAAAGGTCTCTATTGGACTTTTGTTATGTGTACAACTATTTTTGGTCCCGGGAAAGGCCAAAACAATTCCGAAGCTGCAAATGCATTTACCTTTTTCTCCGATAGTAAAGTGAGCATGCAGTGTTCAATCTTATTTCTTTCAGCAATGTTTTTTTTATTTATTTAACTCTGAATCGGGGCTCCACTACCAAGAGAATTATCTTAAAGAATGGGTATTATAGTTCAATGGGGTACTGACTGCTAAGACATATTTAGATCACCATGTTACCTTTAATTGTTTTAAAAAAAATTATGTTCATTGAAAGCAATTGTTTTGGATGCTTCGAGTTCCACCCCCGTTACTTTCTGTGCTAAATCACTCTCCCTTCAGAGCGCTATCACAACACAACCAGTGCATTTCACTAATGAAACTGCTGCATCAGGTCAGGTTCGTGAAGTTGAAGCGTATTGTTTTACATCATACAAAGTGCTAGGGTGAGATCGCTAAATGATTCAAACATGCCTGGATGACATCTGAATCCTCTTCAGGCATGTTTCTGAAGAGGGAACGATGTTATAACATGGTAGAAAGCTCCAATAAGTTAGCCCTGCATGTGTGATATAGTGTGAACATGTTTGACATCTGGTTTAGTCCTAGGTTGAACATGGTTTAGTCCTGGTTTAGATCTGGTTTAGACATGGTTTAGTCCTGGTTTAGATCTAGTTTAGTCCTGGTTTAGATATGGTTGAGACCATTTAGACCTGGTTTAGACATGGTTCAGTCCTGGATTAGTCAGTCCTGGTTTAGTCCTGGTTTAGACCTGTTTTAGACCTAGTTTAGACCTAGTTTAGAGATGATTTAGAGCTGGTTTAGGCCTGGTTTAGACCTGTTTTAGACCTGGTTTAGGCCAGGTTTAGATCTGGTTTAGACCTAGTTTAGTCCTGGTTTAGACCTGTTTTAGAGCTGGTTTAGTCCTGATTTAAGAGCTGGTCTAAAGATGGTTTAGATCTGTTTCAGAGCTGGTTTAGATCTGGTTTAGAGTTGGTTTAGACCTGGTTTAATCCTGGTTTAGACCTATTTTAGAGCTGGTTGGGGTGTATCTGCACCTCTGTACCTGCAGTGGTCAATATCTATTAGATGTTTTAGACCTGCTTTAGTTCTGATTACTTAAGTCCTAATTTAGTAGGTTTGAGGTTAGTGAGTGTTCATACTGTACTTCACATATTCCTGGTTTAAGTCTTAATGTAGATTTAGTTTGGTCCCTTTCTAGGCCTGGTTTAGTCCAAGTTTAGTTCCGTGTTTAGTCCCAGTTTTGACTCAGGTTTTGCTATGGTGAGTGTGCAAGAGTGAGCGCAGCCTTAGTACTGATTTAGTCATGGATAAGACCTGGATTAGTCCCGCACTTATGAGCTGCTCCAAAGTATAAGATCGGGAAGGAGAACCAAAGATGGCGTCTATCGGTTTCAATGGCCTATGCTAACCGCCGCACAAGGACAACGTGACTTTTCTTCCTCATTTCTTTCATCAATATGGGCTAGCTCCTCCCACTGTGCACCGTGTGACCAGTTCTGACCAATTGGAGCCAATCAAATTTCAAGCAATAACTTTATGCTGGAAAGCAGATGGTCGCAGAAGTGAAGTGCATCTTCCAGGTACGGGTCCATTCTGCTCCAGTGTGTACACCAAAAGGCATGGAAATGTACCTGTGTGTGTGTGTGTGTGTGTGTGTGTGTGTGTGTGTGTGTGTGTGTGTGTGTGTGTCGGAGATGGATAGTGAGGGGAAGGGGAGAGAGTGAGAGCCCATGTGAGGAGCAGATGCCCAGTGCTCACAGCCCCATATGTGAGGAGAGTCCTGCCAGAGCACTAATCAGGGCCATCCATCACCTCTCTACCTGCCACTGGTCATTACAGCCCCGAGCCAAGCCACATCTGCCCCACGTGTCCCCGCACCCCAGTCCTACCGCAACAACTTCGAGTGCATGTGACAGAGGGCCGCAGACACAGGACAATGAAGTGAATCATCCAGAATGTTGGATTTGGCGTGCGCTTCTCACCACGGCTTTAATGAGGCCAGAAACATTTGGGTTAAGCCTGTATCACATCAAAAACACCAACGTGTTATTGAAGTTATAAGAGCAGAGTTTGCTATGAAATGTATGACTTCATTTTTTGGGCCAAATCCAAAAGGAAAAAATTTGTCTGAGGCCATTTTAGCCATTACGTTATGGTTGCTGCAGTTAACCCTTATAACCCTATAATAATAGCTATATTTATTGAAACACCTGGTCTTTTTTGTCTGTTTTTTTTCTTTTTTATTGATTATTCTTATTTTTTACATACTTGCTGACTATGAACCAGATATTATGTGTTCTTAATAAAGACTGAATTGAATAACGTATTTTTGGACTATATGTTTTTTCAGAGTGGGCGACTTATACTCAGGTGCGACTTATATATTACATTTTTCACACTGACAGTTCATAGACCATATATATGAATCGTATATATGAATCAAAAATGAAAAAAAACAAAACAAATCATTATCCATTTTTTCATTTTGGTTTTAGACACAAATAATAAAGAAAAGAGTTGTTTTTTTTTATTTTTTTTTATTTTTGGTTCTATATTGAAAAACAAACAAACGAATGATACATGGATTCTTCTCTATTGGGTTGTTGTTATTACTATAACTTCTAGAACTTGACTTTCAAGATGAAATGTCAGTTCTTGGTCTCTGATTTTGTAAAATAAATTTCCCCCAAAAAGTGGGACATATAGAGGTTTTTTCTTCTTCATTATGCATTTTTTGGCAAGACTTATACTCCGGTGCGACTTATAGTCCAAAAATACAGTAGTCTATTTTTGTCAATAATAGTGCCTTCAGTTAGCGTCACACACCCAGGGAAAGGATCTGTGCAGTATCAATACTGCAGAAAAATAAAATAAAATAAACGTTAAAAAATGAATACCTGGAGTCATACCTTGTGACATCATACATATTCAAGTAACTAAACGTGGTTCCAACTTGTGATGTCATCAGGTGGTGTTCTAAGGAAGTGCCCCTCCACGTTTTTAAAATCTACACAATACTAGTATGATCAAAGTTATGTTTTTCCAAATAATACAGAGGGAAAAAATGGAAAAGGAGAGTTTTTAAAGAAATATTTACAATAAAATGGAATAATAAAATGTTTAAGGTCAAGTTAAATGCTAAATTAGCTTTTTTTTGCTTGTAGATTTACTCGCAAAGTAAAAATACCTGTGCTAATGTGAATCAAGGTTACGCCCCAAAGCTCACATCAGCCTGGCGTTTGGTTTTCCTGGATGAAAAGTTGCAGCATGCAGCCGAAACGGTCATTATCGGTTAGCAGGGCGGCGCTAAGGTCACTCAACACATGGTCAGAGGAATTAGACATATGCTCACCCAACATTTGGAGTGCGGGGAAATCTCCAGGGACTTCAGCAGCAGAATGCCAAATTCATCAACAAAAAAAGTCCGATGAGAAGTTTTTGAGAGTTTAATTTGGCGGAACCTTCAGTAGCTTTCGATTTTTCTTTTTTTTTCTTTTTTTTAAGATTTAAGAATTTGGTTGGGTGATTAGTTGAGACCAAAAACATCTAAAAGTTTCTAAAATTTGATGAGACAAACTTAACATGCTAATCGTTTTCAACATAAGGTTTTGTCAGTAAGTCAGTTATTAAGAAGGTGTCATCCAAAATTTTAAATATGACTTCACAATATTGGATGTATTTGGGAATAAAAGATGTGTCAATGTAAGGTGTCGGGATATAGTTAGCAGTACGAGGCAGTACAAGGCTCCACAAGCAGATGTCATCCATGCTCCCACACGGCCACTTTTCATAAATATTAGGAGTGCGCATTTCCTTGACTCTGATACGATACGATACATATCATGATATTAGTGGTTTTCAGATTCTAGAATGTGATGATGTCATATTTGCAGATGGGGACAAGGGCCCGTTTTCTCTATTGATCACATTGTACCCTGAAATACCCAAAAGGGAAATGCACAAATGTTGAACTTGGTATTTTCTATTATTGACTAAACCCAAGAACTCAACGTTTTACAACATCATTTTGCGTTTTTATATTTTTTATTTTAGCTGCCTCCATCTGTATTCATTAATATTGGCCCATAGAAAGCTGTGATGTCATCTGAACCCCACCAATACATGCCAGGATATGATAAATTATGATATATCACGGTCATATATTGCTATTTGTCAGTTTACATATTTGAAATCATGACAACCGTGAACTAATGAATGTTTTGTGAAAAATATTATTTAAAAAATGCATTTGGATGCATTTTGAATCAATTCGAGAATCGCACAATGAAGTATCATGATACAATACTGAATCAAATTTTTTCTGACACTTCTAATAAATATACAAAAGCATGATAAAAAATAAATAAATAAATAAATAAAAAACAATATACTACAACTTTGTGTGTAAAATCCCTCAGTCGTCCAGGTCCATGGCAAAAGGAGAAATTCACTTTGTCAATTAGACAGAAGTTTATTTAGTCAAAGTTTTTTAATGTATTTCTTATTCTGTAAAGCACTTTGAATTGCTTTGTGTACGAATTGTGCTGTACAAATAAACTTGCCTTTCCTTACGTTTTGCAGCTCATCCAAGCTGCTTCTTCAGTTCTGGTCAGACTGGTGAATACTACCTTAAATCTGCCTTCAGGGAGGAGCTAACTGCAATTAAATTACTCTGAAACTAACAAACACACTTATTTCTTTACAGTTTCTGTTGTTAGCTCGGCCTATTAAACTTGTCCTGAGTGTGGGGTCATATGAGCAGAGTCATTAGGAGCCGTAAAGGAGCTTTCACGCCTTTGGGCCTGACAGGACTACACCTATTGTTTTCTTCATTAGTTTTGATTTAGGTTTGAGGATGGAGTTATAAAATGATGATGTCTGATGCCTCCATTTCTGTTCAAGGAAGGCTTCTCTTTCTTAACAAAAAAAGGTCCACTTTTGTCCAGATGACAAAAGTGAATTTCTCCTTTTGCCAAACACTACAACTTGCCAAACCTCATGCGATGTGCAGTAGTTTCATTAGCGGGATGCGCACTGATTGTGTTATGATAGCGCTCTGAACGGGGAGTGACTTAGCATAGAGACCAAAGAGAGGGGAGACTCGTTTTCGCCAAGTATCACATTTTTAAAACAATAAAAGACATGGTCATTTAGTTTCATTTTGGTCTGGATACTTAGTCAACCATTAACCAGGGTAACCAGACGTCCCTATTTACCTGGGACAGTCCCAATTTTGAGCCTTGTGACCCCTGCCCCAGCAGATTTATCCAAAACCAGTGATTTGTCCCAGTTTTACACAAGAAATGTTCCAGGTGTCCCTATTTTTGACAAATCCGGTACAAACAGCATCAGTAGCGAGGCATACATTGTCATTTGTTTAAGCAAAATACAGAAAAAACTGCTTAAAAATGACCAAAACGCGAATAAAATGTGACTATACTGAACTTATGCACTCGTTTCACAGTTTTATTATTACCAACCACCACAAACTGAGTGTCACCTACACCTACCACCTACCATTACCGTATGTACAAAATGATTCTAGTTACATTTAGCGTAACGTTTCCTACAGTCACCAGAGCTGTCACCCTGGTACTAAAGCGTACAAAGACAAATACTTATACTACCATTACTATGAGCTTTACTACAAGAGAAAGGCGCCTAATGAGATCTTTAGCTGCTTTCACACGCTCAAATCCACCTGCGTATGCGTATGTGCGAGTGTGCGGTTGCCCGCGGCGACGACTCCCCCGTCAGATCGCGAGCATCGAGGCGGGAGGGACGGAGGGTCGGCGGGATTTCATCTGGCAAAAAAGCGCGTCGATGGCTGCCAGATACATAAATAAAGACTAAAAAATAACGTAAAAATGGTGCGGATCGGAGGGGGACGGGCGCTTAAGAAGACATTATGTTAGCGGGAAGCGGGCGTCAAGCCGTTGTGTTACTCCGGCGCTTTATCTGAACCGAGAGGCAATTTCAAAAGAGTCGGAAAAGCTGGTTTTGAGTAAAGCTGGAAATGAGTGGCGTAATGTGAAAAAATTATAGTCTAAAAATGGTAATATGTGAAGGTTTTTTTGGTGTTTTTTTTTTTTGTCTTGGAGTAAGTATTCGCGGAAAACTGATACGCTGCAGCTGATGTGACCACCTTCCCCGCTAACTGTAGGCACTGCTCTGTCTGAAGCTTTGTTACTCAACTCCTAAACTGGACCAGGAACTGTTTAAATTTCGATTTTGTATTTTTGTTTAAGTTTCAGACAATTTTAAAGTTTTTTTTTATTTTTTTTGACAGTGTTTGCTCATCTGTGCATTGTGTCACCATGGTAACTGATGAGTATTTTGCCGTATACACACATACAGAACCCCCCCCTCAAGTGCAAAGTCACTGCAAAGTATCAGAACTACATGCTTTATGCGGTAGGGAATCAGACATTTTTAATTTTTATTTTTTATTGTTTTATTTATTTATTGTCAATTTATTTTCAGTAAACTTTTTTTTTCTTTTTTTCTATGTTTACGTTTTTGTGCCTTGCAGTTTTTGTGTTTGGCATTATTTAACTTCATTTTTTTGGTTGCATTTTGGTGTCCATGGTGTAACTAGGATCACTACTACTTTTATTACTGCCACTGTCTTACAAATACTACAACTACTACCACTATGAGTACTACCATCTCTAGCTATTGTTACCCTGACTACAAATACTACTACTACTACAACCAAAACTACTACTACTAACAAAATTACTACTACTACAACCAAAACTACTACTATGACTACTACCACAACTACTACTACTACCAAAACTACTACTACTACAATCAAAACTACTACTACTATGACAACTACCAAAACTACTACTACTACCAAAACTACTACTACTACAATCAAAACTACTACTACTATGACAACTACCAAAACTACTACTACTACCAAAACTACTAACACTACTACCTAAACTACTACTAATAAAACTACTACTACTACTACCAAAACTACTACTACCAAAACTACTACTACTACTACTACCAAAACTCCTACTACCAAAACTACTACTACTACCAAAACTACTACTACTACCAAAACTACTACTACTAAAACTTCTACTACTACCACTACTACTAAAACTACTACTACTACCAAAACTACTACTACTGCTATCAAAACTACTACTACTACTACCAAAACTACTACTACTACTAAAACTACTACTACTACCAAAACTACTACTACTACTACTACTACTACTACCAAAACTACTACTACTAAAACTACTACTACTACCAAAACTACTACTACTGCTATCAAAACTACTACTACTACTACTACCACCAAAACTACTACTACTACTACCAAAACTACTACTACTAAAACTACTACTACTACCAAAACTACTACTACTACCAAAACTACTACTACTAAAACTTCTACTACTACCACTACTACTAAAACTACTACTACTACTACTATCACCACTACTACTACTATTACTACTACTACTACTACTACTACTTCTACTACTACACCGCCTTATTTTTTTGTCTTTCTTTGTTACATTCTTACGTATATGTATGTGTGTGTTCCTCCGCGTTTCTAAAGTCCAAGCAGCTTCACCCCAAATGGTCTACACTCAAACCCAAACCTAGCAGCTATTGTTCAAGCCTCATTTAATCCACTTCAATCCTCAGTGCACAAACACAATACTAATATGGTAAAAATATTTTCATTTTCATTTCATTATTTACGTAGAACAACCTGTGTTTTGCTTTACAATCTCATCAGGGACTAGAACACAAACTTTTCTTTTTTAAACTGTTTCCATGCAAAACCACAATTATATTTTCAATGTCGTTCTTCCATTTTCCTTTTTTTTCTTTTTTTCTTCCCCCCATCAGAGAAATAGCTCGGCCAAACACAACAAGTAACTGGCTGTACTGCATTATCTCTGAAGGAAAAACAAGCTCGTTGGACACGCTGCAGCTGGTCGCCGCGAGTAACCATGTGGGCAGTGTGGGAAAAAAAAAACTGTCAACAAGAACCAAGATGGCCTCCGATGTCTGATGTACTCCGACAATACAGAAACAATACTCGAACACGGTAAAAGATTTGACCGCCGATGATCCAGAAGAGAAGCAAGATTTTATACTGGTAAATAGTGTGATTATGAAATTATATGAACACGTTTTTTGTTTTTGAGGAGGGTGTCTTGGCCCATATTCCGCTGTTTTCTGATCTATGTTGATTTTTGTTTCATTCACACATTTTTAACACACAAACCCTACATTAACATTGTAATTTGAACATACTCAGATGATGTAACTGTCAATCCAACAGAAATTCGTTAAATCGTTTTCCTAAATGTATTAGTTAGTGATGAACGTAAAACTACTAAAGCAGAAATATCACTTTATTTCAATGTTTGACATAAATTTATTTCTAAATTTTATTTCTAATTTTTCTAATTTATATTTTTTATTTCTAATTTATTTGTATTTTTTTTCTTTTTTCTTTCTATATTTTATAATTTATTTTCATTTTTTAATTTCTAATTTTCCTAATCCATTTCTATTTTTCCTTTTTATTTCTTTTATTTCTTTTTTATTTCGAATTTTTCTAATCTATATTTGTTTTTTTCTTGCCAATTTTTCTAATTTATATCTATTTTTTATTTCTAATTTTCCTAATTCATTTCTATTTTTCCTTTTTTTTCTATTTTTCAAATGTATTTCTTTTCTTTCATTATTTCTCATTTTTCTAATTTCTATTTTTTATTTCTAATTTATTTGTATTTATTTTTCTTTTCTTATTTCAATTTTTTCTCATTTATTTCTATTTTTTTATTTCTAATTTTCCTAATCATTTCCATTTTTCCTTTTTATTTCTATTTTATTTTAATTTATTTCTTTAATTTATTTTTAATTTCTACTTTTTCTAATTTATTTCTATTTTTTTTTCTTTTTTATTTCAATTTTTTATTTTATTTATTAATTTATTTAATGCCGTATGCTGGAATATTTAAGGCAAAGTAATAAAACCTCCATGGTAATGAGCAGACAAGGTGGCAGGCCTTTCTCCGGAACAAAAAGTTACACAGTACACCTTTAAAAGTAGCCGATAACTTGAAAACAACTTCATCTTCTTACTCAAACATGTGGAAATGAAGCAAAACTAAAAATACAACTCCAGGTACTGTATTTTTCGGAATTTGTCCATGGTTTTCTCATTTAACGCACACGGGTCATCAAAATGTGTACCCTTCACTATCATAACTTATTTTATCACAAGCCGATAAACTGTTAATCGTATTCTGCAGATTACAAACGGCAAGTAGTGAAATATGCAGTCGAAAACGGTCATCGAGCAGAAGAAAGAAAGGAGGGACTGGCAAAAGGTGGAGGATACTCGAATTGCAATGAAGAAAACAAAAAAAAATCTAAAAAAATGTCCCCAAAAAATGTGACTTATGTTTTTTTCTTCTTCATTGTGCATTTTTTGGAAAAATTTTTTGAGGCGGCAACAACGTTTTAACATAATTTAAATCTTATAAAAGTCCATTTTACGTAGGGTGACCAGATTTTCAAAAGCAAAATCTGCAACGTCGGTTTTTTAGTGGTTGGTAATGATAAAATTGTGAAATGAGTGCGTAATGAAAGAAAATTGTTACGCAAAGACCATTCATGACGAACACGTCTATTTCAATTTTTTTTCCTTTTTTTCAAATTGTTCTGATTTATTTCAGTTTTTTCTTTTTTATTTCCAATTTTTATAATTTATTTATTTTTTTACTTCTAATTATTCTAATTTATTTCCTTTTTCTTTTTTATTTCAAATTTTTCTCATTTATTTCTCTGTTTTTTAGCGGTAAAATTGATGAAATGAGTGCATAATGAAAGAAAATTGTTATACAAAGACCATTCATGACACGTCTATTTCTATTTTTTTGTTTTTCTTTCTAATTTTTCGGATTTATTTCTTTTATTTCATTTTTCTTTCTAGTTTTCTTAATTTATTAAATGATTTTATTTCGAATTATTTTAATTTATTTCCTTTTTCTTTTTTATTTCAAATGTTTCTAATTTATTTCTCAGTTTTTTTAGCGGTTAATGATAAAATTATGAAATGAGTGCATAATGAAAATTGTTCCGCAAAGACCATTCACGACGAACACGTGAGTCACTTTAGTTACATTTCCTTTGCATTTTGGTCATTTTTAAGCAGTTTTTCAGTTTTTCACTTAAACAAATGACAATTTTTGCATCTTTTTACAGTTGTCAGGGATTAACTTGGTCAAAAATAGGGACATTTCTTGTAAAAAACTGGGACAAATCAATAGTTTTGGAGAAATCTGCAGGGATAGAGGACACAGGGTTCAAAACTGGGACTGTCGCGGATAAATAAAGACGGTTAATGACCCTAATTTTGCGTCATATAGGAGCTAAAAACCTAGAAACAGAAGTAATAATAATAATAATAATAATAATAATGCATCAGTTTTATATAGCGCTTTTCAGGACACTCAAAGACGCTTTACAGAGCATTATTCATTCACTCCAGACCCGGTGGTGGTAAACTACTATTGTAGCCACAGCTGCCCTGGGGCAGACTGACGGAAGCGAGGCTCCAATCTGCGCCATCGGCCCCTCCGACCACCACCAACACTCACGCACACACCACTTTCATACTAGGCAATGTGGGTGCCGTGCCTTGCCTAAGGACACTACGACAGTTTTTGTGACTGGCGCCCCCCTGTGGCACCTGGAATTCCCAGTGTCTCCCATCCAAGTACTAACCAGGCCCTGCTGAGCTTCTGAGATCTGACGGGATCAGGCTTTGACGAGCCGGTGTGGCCACAAGTATAAAAAAAATAAAAACCTGTGACCGTACCTTGACTCTAGATATTGCGTTTAAAAGCCTTCCTGCGGTCAAACCCTACAATTTTCTGTTTTCCTTCGTAACTGCTCCCAAGTACCGACCCTGCCATTACGCACGGGCCTCTTATATCGCTACTATACCTCCCGCTCCCTCTCCGATCCGAGCGAGTGCGTGGTGTAGACGATATGCCCAGACCGCAGCGCTAATCTGCCACCCCACGGAGGCGCCGCGCTGTGGAGGTGTAGCTACAGCACCTCACACTGGGCTCGCACCGCCACCCACGGGCGCCACGTCCCTCAGCAGACCTTGGAAATAGAACGGGGGAAGGCAGGGACTTTGCATATTGTGCGTTTCGGTCGTGTTTTGGTGACCGTTTTGGAACTAGGATCACAAATACTTTGATTACTGCTACTGTCTTACAAATACTACAACTACTACCACCAAGAATACTACTGTACTTCTGTCTCTATGACTACTACTACCACTGTCTTACAAATACTACAACTACTACCACCAAGAATACTGCTGTACTTCTGTCTCCATGACTACTACTACTACCACTGTCTTACAAATACTACAACTACTACCACCAAGAATACTGCTGTACTTCTGTCTCCATGACTACTACTACTACCACTGTCTTACAAATACTACAACTACTACCACCAAGAATACTACTGTACTTATGTCTCTATGACTACTACTACCACTGCTATTAGTACTACAACTACTACCACCTCTATGACTACTACTACCACTGCTATTAGCACTTTGTGTTGCATTTTTGTATGAAAAGCGCTCTATACTACTGCTACTACTATTACCACTGCTATTAGTACTACTACTACTCCTACGACTACTACTACTACTGCCATTAGTGCTACTACTACTACTACTATTACTGTTTTGCTACTATTACTGCCACTACCACTACTACTACTGCTGCCACTGCTATTAATACTACTACTATTACTGCTATTAGTACTACTGCTACTACTACCACCACTGCTATTAGTACTACTGCTACTACTACCACCACTGCTATTAGTACTACTGCTACTACTACCACCACTGCTATTAGTACTACTGCTACTACTACTACCACTGCTATTAGTACTACTACTACTACTACGACTACTACTACTACTGCCATTAGTGCTACTACTACTACTATGCCCATGCCACCACCCACGGGTGCCACATCCCTCAGCAGACCAGAGACAGCAGAGACTTTGCATATTGTGCATTTCAGTTGTATTTCGTCTGTTATGTAACTAGGATCACTACTACTTTTATTACTACCACTGTCTTACAAATACTATGACTATTATTACCACTACTTCTTCTACTACCACTTTAATTATTATAAAAAACACAATTTCTCCTAGTGCCCCTACTATTATAACCATGACTCCTATGACAACAACTATGACTACTACTACTATTGCCACTATTAGTACTACTACTACTACTATTACGACCACTACTGCATATTACTACTAATACTACTAGTTCTATTGCATCTACTATAACAACAACTATGACAACTACTACAACAGCTACTACAACCATGACTATAACAACTATGACTACTGCTACAACAGCTAAGACTACTACTATAACAACTACAACAACTACTACTACTACTACTACTAATGTTACTACCACTACTGCCTATTACTATTACTAATTCTCCTACTGCAGCTATTATTACATCTTTGACAGCTACAACAGCTACTACTACTACTACTACTACTACTACTACTACTACTACTACTACTACTACTACTACTACTACTACTACTACTAGTACTACTATTACTACTACTACTACTACTACTACTACTACTATTACTACTACTACTACTACTACTACTACTACTACTACTACTATTACTACTATTACTACTACTACTACTATTACTACTATTACTACCATCACCATCACCTACCACCATTACTAATACCAATACCACTACTACCACTATTACCACTACCACCATCACTACTACCATTACCACTACTATTACCATCACTACCACCACTACCACTACCACCACTACTACCACCCCTACCACCACTACCACTACTACTATTACTACCACTACTACCATTACTACTACCATCACTACTACTACTACTACTACTACTACTACTACTACTACTACTACTACTACTACTACTACTACTACTACTACTACTACTACTATTACTACTACTACTATTACTACTATTACTACTACTACTACTACTACTACTACTACTACTACTACTACTACTACTAATAATAATAATAACATTACTACCACTACGGCCTATTACTACTAATACTACGACTCTTGCTCCTACTACTCGTCCAAACGTGTCTTCTAAACCGCGTACATTGTTTACCAAAATGGTTCCAGTTCGAGCACAAGACCAGGGCCCGTCTCCCGTGTTATTTTCCTGGCGGGGCCGGTTGTCCGTCCACGGGTCCGGCGGTGACCGGCCCCGGCCGTGTGTACCGTGTCCAGAGCGGGCAGCTTGCGTGGCAGCAGGACGACTGTCACCGCCGCTGCCAGCCTCCACCACGCTGGCACCACCTCCACCAGGCTGGCACCGGCGCGCACCAACCTGCCACTCAGAGACGTGTTGGAGTCGTAGCGCCGGCTCGCACGACAAGCGGCGGATCTGTCGCCGCTCGGGTTACAAGGGTCCGATTAGCCAAACGTCCACATCCATCGTGCGTGAGGGGAGTACGCGCCGTTAAAGGGGCACTGCGGAACTTTTCTGGTGGACCGTCTGCCTGCCACCTGCTCGTCTCCGTGGAGATGTTCTGCTTTGTTTTGGTGTTTCATGTTTTACGTTTTGAATGTTTGAGTTTTTGCCGTCACTGATTTTATTTTAATTTTTTTTAATTTGCAAAAAAATAAAAAATAATAATAAATGCATAAATAAATACAATAAGTAAATAGTTAAATACATAAAATAAGTAAATAGTTGAATAAATAAAAATATCTAAAATAAAATAAAATGAAATAATAAAAATAAAAAAATAAAAAAAGTCTGATCTGTGGAGAGGCGAGTCCGCTCATCGTAAAAATGCATGTATTTTTCGTTCTTTTTCTTTCTTTCTTTGTACTTCAATAAAAGCGCCTGTGATTCAACAAAAGAAAAAAAATAAATCGATTAAATTCTATAACACAGAGCACACATGGCCATTTGAATATTGGCTTTAGGGAGTTCTGATTTCGATGATTTGGTTGAGGGTTTGATTTTCTTTTCAACCTTCGTGCCCTTATGTTCTTGAGCAAGACACTTCAGTCGAGGTTACAGCACGTGAAGAACATTTGACAAAACAGATTTAACCTAAACATCTGCAGTATTTTCAGAAGGATTCAGAAGTATACCGATAGCCACATGTACTCGGAGCTTTGCAGTGTCTTATTTACTATTATTCTGTCTTTTTAATCGAATTTTCGACACACGAGCTTTGGTATTTCACGTTGTAAAAGGTGAGAAAAAGTGTCAGGAAATCTCTCTATGGAAAACACCAGCAGAGAACCCCACACTGAAGCAGACTGAAGCAGCGTGAATAAGGCTAACAACAATAGCTGTGGATTTACTGATTAGGGATGGTTGGGGGTACGAGTTTTGATCACTCAGCACCAAACTATAAAAACAGACGCAATTTTGAATATTTTTGCAATGAGGAACATAAAAAAAGAAAAAAAATATATGTAAGAAATAATAATAAAAAAATGAATAAGAAGAAATGTCTT
>CM068366.1:20646198-20693698 GCA_034769755.1 Odontamblyopus lacepedii
TACTACCAACCACAAGCCCATAATATTAGCCGTCGTCCATGTCGGTAATCTCCCACAAATACATGCGTGTTTACTTTGCATAAGGTCAAACGGAGACGGCCATTAGTGGAGCTTTGGACTGGTGTTTGGATTCTCCCCGGTGTCTCGTGTGTGTTTACAGTACTGGCGGATGAATGCTTAATGACGGATAGAGCGGTGCTTAGCTAACAGAATCGCAGCCGCTCACACCCCGGGAGGCGCCGATCCCTCGCAGACCACATTAAACAACGCTGCTTTCTCGTATACGCCCCGAAGACTGATTCGAAATGTGAGGGATAACCAGGTACGGGCGTCTGGGGTATAGAGTTTGTGTAAAGACGGTTCATGCGTCGAATACTTTATGTATACATGAATAAAGTCACTGGGTACTTTTAAAAGGATAGTGAAGTAGTATCGAAAATCGAATCGATATGAAAACTAGTATTGGAACAAGATACTCTTTTCTTTTTTGTTACATGGCCTTCTTGTCACAACCACCTACATGAGTGATTCTCTAAACATGAATTGCGTACCTTTATCATAGAGTGTTCACACCCTAGTGGTTGGCTGTCATTATTGGTGTACTTGTGCAACTAGGGTGTGCATTTTTTTTGTTTCTTTGGTAAGTAGAATGGGTTATTAGGTAAGTCAATTGAGCTACCCTAAGGTGTGAACAGTTACTCGAGTCATATTTCGCATGATTGTTCTACTAGGGTGTGTTAGCAGCTTTCACTAAAGAGTATGTATCATTAGCAAAATCCATTGACCTACCCTAAGGTGTGAACTGTCACTCGAGTCATATTTTGCATGGTTATTTCAGTAGGGTGTGTTGGTTTTTACAATGAAGAGAATGTGTTATTAGTTAAGTCCATTGAGCTGCCCTAAGGTGTGGACTGTCACCTGTCATAATTTGCACAACAAATACATAAAGCTATACATGTATAAAGTCACTGGCTTTTCAAAGGAGAGTGAAAAAAGTATTGAAAATTAGATACTAAAACTAGTACTGAAACTAGATAGTCGGTATTCACACCCTGTTTACTGTCATATTTTGTATAATTGTGCAACTAGGGTGTGCATTTTTTTTCTTCAGGAAGTAGAATGAGTTATTCGGCAAGTCAGCTGAGCTACGCTAAGCTGTGAACTGCCACTCGAGTCATATTTTCCATAACTGTTCAACTAGGGTGTGCTAGCTGCTTACAGTAAAGAGTATGTATCATTAGCAAAATCCACTCAGTTACCCTAAGGTGTGGACAGTCACCTGAGTCATATTTTGCATGGTTAATTAAGTAGGGTGTGTTAGTTTTTACAATGAAGAGAATTATTAATGTTATTAGTTATTTGCACGACATATACAAAAAGCTATACATGTATAAAGTGTGTACTTTTAAAAGGATGGTGAAAATAGTATCGGAAATCTGATACTAAAACGAGTACAGGAACTAGATACTTAGTATTCACACCCTAGTTCTTTATATTGTCATATTTTGTGTAATTGTGCAACTAGAGTGTGCACTTTTTTGTTTCTTCAGTAAGTAGAATAAGTTATTAGGTAAGTCATTTGAGCTACCCTAAGGTGTGAACTGCCACTCGAGTCATATTTTCCATAACTGTTCAACTAGGGTGTGCTAGCTGCTTACAGTAAAGAGTATGTATCATTAGCGAAATCCACTCAGCTACCCCAAGGTGTGGACAGTCACCTGAGTCATATTCTGCATGGTTATTTAAGTAGAGTGTGTTAGTTTTTACAATGAAGAAAATGTGTTATTAGTGAAGTCCACTGAGGTACCCTAAGGTGTGAACCATAATTTGCATACGAATACATAAAGCTATACATGTATAAAGTCACTGGGTACTTTTAAATGGATAGTGAAAATAATATTGAAAATCAGATTCTAATCAAAATTGAGATTGAAATTGCAGCATCATGACACCACTAAAACCAATAATTTTATCTGATTTTTGGTGTGAGTTTACAGCACAAGAGAAATACAATAATCACAAACATCTAATGACATGTAGGAGTTTTAGAGTAACTGTTCTATTTGGAAGACAAAGTGCACCGTAGAGAAGGTTTCACACTCTTTTTCTCAGTCTTTAAAGGGAGTGTATGTGGCCCGCTAAAAGTACAGTCACATTAGGTCCGAGTTTTTCTCATTCGGTTAAGACACAAAACAACAAATTATAACTGAATAAATGGGCCAAAAAATCAGCATTGCAATTGTTTTCAGTAAAAGTTTTGACTTGAACATGTTTACTTCATATCTGAGGACAGAAAAGTCAAATTTATGGAATTTAAAATCAAAACCTTACATACAGTTCCTCAGTTGGTAGAGCGTTTGTCCACTGATTGGAAGGATGGCGGTTCGACTCCCGCTCTCGACATAAAAAAAAAAAAAGAAAACATTGGCTGACTGACCCACATGTTGGCGGCGCGATTCCAGCTCCAGACAAATGCTGTTGTTGTGTTCTTGGGCAAGACACTTAATCCTGGTGTATAAAAATGTGTGGAAAAGGCCTTGAAGGTGGAAAAGCGCTATATAAAAATTTGACCACTGACCATTTAATGCCATATTGTGAATCACACAGTTAATAGTGATATTATCTCCATGGAAACGGGTCCAAAAGTTCCACAGCGCATATTAAACATTCAATCAGTAACAGAATGTTGGGAGTCCAGTGAGCTCGTCCGCAATGCGTCTGTCGTTTCTGTGTCATTCTAAACATATTTTCTATTCTTAACATATTCAAAACAAGTCGGAAATATCTTGGCAGCTTCCAACGACCATCTGAAAAATCCCCCCGTCTCCGTCTACCTCGGGCGTGCACTCACAAAAGAGTCCCTAATGAATGTGCAAAATGAGAATCCCACTTTGATGAACTCTGTTACTCAATTAGCGCAATTAATTTTCCTGTGGCGCCGAGCTGCAAAATGGAGTCACGGATGGTTGGGCCAAACGCTTCACTATCTTGTTTTATTTTTAGGCTGGCGAGTTAGCGCCGGGTAGAAGGGAGGGGGTTAGTGCCGGTGCTAGTTTTAGTCTTTTGTGAATGGGGAAATGGATGGTTTTGGTGATGGGGCTTATTGGATGGTCGTGAAATAGTGGAGTCAGTTGGACTAGTTTGGAGTAAAGTACAAAACGGCGGTAGAAAATATTGAGTTTTGATTTGAAACTGACATTTTGTTTAGAAAAAAAACATTACATACTTATCTAAATCAGTGATTCCAAAAATATGCATTGTGTACCCTTATCATGCAGTATTCACACCCTAGTTGTTGTCAGAAGGTAGTTTTGTGTTGCGTAATTGTGCAACTAGAGTGTGCTATTTTTTTTAGAATAAGTTAGTTAAGTCCACTGAGCTGCCCTAAGGTGTGAACTGTCACTCAAGCCACATTTTGCATGATTGTTCAACTAGGGTGCGCTAGCTATTTATGGTGAAAGCATGTGTCATTAGTCAAGTCCATTGAGCTACCCCAAGGTGTGGACTGTCACCTGAGTCATAGTTTGCAGGGCCATTTAAGCAGGGTGTGCTAGTTTTTACAGTAAGGAGAATGCATTATTAGCCAAGTCCACTGAGCTACCCTAAGGTGTGAACTGCCACCTGAGGCATAATTTGCCCGATTGATCAACTAGGGAGAGCTAGTCGTTTGCAGGAGAGGAGTATATGTTCTTGTAGTAATGTACATTGAGCTACCCTAAGGTGTGAACTGTCACTCGAGTCATATTTTGCATGATTGTACAACTGGGGTGTGCGAGTTATTTACGGTAAAAGGTATGTGTCATTAGTCAAGTCCACTGAGTTACCCTAAGGTGTGAACTGCCACCTGAGGCATAATTTGCAATTGATCAACTAGGGAGAGCTAGTCATTTGCAGGAGTATAAGTTCTTGTAGTTATGTACATTGAGCTACCCTAAGGTGTGAACTGTCACGCGAGTCATATTTTGCATGATGGTTCCACTAGAGTGTGTTAGTTTGGGGGTAGTTAGCTACTCCCAAACCCCGAAATGGATGGTTTTGGTGACTGGATTTATTGGATGATCGGGAAATTTTGGAATTAGTTGGACCAGTTTGGAGTAAAGTACAAAAAGGTGGTAGAAAATATAGAATTTTGATTTGAAATTGACATTTTGTTCAGGAAAAAAAAGGCTTTAGTCGACTCTGGTCTGTGTGCTTGTCCAATAATAGTGGTTGTAGTAGTGGTAGTTGGGTTTAAAACTGCACAATTTCTGGTGTCTGGAGCATTAGCCACCATGTTATTGCTTTGTCTGGAATGTTCCACAGTATGACATTAAACATATTTATTTTGCACCGATTCTTTACAGTTGTTTTTTATTGTTCAACCTTGAAAAACGTGCATTATTACAGTATGCAGGCTTGCTTTTCCACAGTTCTAGTCTGTATCTGTAATGCCTGCCGTACAGGTGAATTACATTGCAAAAACATCTCTATGGTGACAAGTAGGTAGCGGATCTTCCACCAGAAAAAGTTCCATATTGAGCATTAGAAAAGACTGGATCCATATTGTAATAATTGCCGATTTGGTCCCAGTGAAGTGGCCGTGTTTACATGCACGCCAAAACCCGATTTCTGGAGTTATCAGATTATTGAAATGTCAAGTAAACAGATCTGAGGAGAATTCTGATTTCATTCAGTGCAGGTTTGGACAAGGGAAATTATGCACAAAGGTCAGGGTTATAATTTGCTCGGTTCTCAAGAGAGTTATCCAATCAGGAAGCAGAAGGAACCTCACACGAGTCTCTCATTTGTGTTGCCAGTTTCAGTGCTTGAAAAGTGTGTTTAAACCGAAAATATCTCTTTCTGATCTGAATCTGTCACATCCTAAATCACAGCACCTACAGCAAATCCAGAGTCAGTGCTAGTGCAGCCTCTGCATCTCAGGCATGGGTGTTTGGGGTGTAGGGTTTGTGTAAAGATGGTTCATGCAACAAAAACATAAAGCTATACATGTATAACGTCAAAAATCAGATACTAATCGATAATAAAATGAGTATCGGAACTAGATTTGAGCAGGTATAATTAGCAGGTATCATTATTTTCTTTTAATTTTATTTTTTATCTGCAACTAAAACCTTGAGGTGATACTATGTTCTGATCTACAGTATGTTCTAATGTTTCCTCATCACAAATAGACCTAGAGTTGTGTTTTGTTTGTTTTATGCTGAGTTCTCCTCTCTTCTTCTCACAGAACTCTCTGTTCCACCTTGTATAAAGTCGAAAATCAGATACTAATTGATACTAAAACTAGTATAGGAACTAGATACTCATTTGAGCAGGTATTGATGCTAAAAAAGACCCAATCACAGGACAGAAATGAACCTTTCCTGAATAGTTTTAGAATGATCTTGAGCTGTGTCAGAACAAGTATAAGAGCTCATAGACTAGTACACACCCTTGGAGCACTGTGGAACCTACCTGGACCACTATAAGACCACATGGGATTTAATGTTAAAAATCACATTCTATTGTCTTAAGAAAGAGCGTTTTTTTGTCATCATCATGGTATCGGTACTGAGTCTGAGTTGAGTGTTGGAATCGAGTTTGAAATTGTTGTATCGTGACAACACTAAACCCAATAATTCGATCTGATTTTCGATGTGCATTTACAGCACAAATCCCAGCAATTTCAGCCAGTCATGAACCAGTGCTAGTGCAGCCTCTGCAGCTCAGGGAGGGAATTCTGGAGGTTCTGAGGTTCTTTCACATGAGGTCTGTTCATAAACTGAGAATGAAACCAACTTGGACGCGTTTCTATCTGCAGGTGAAGGCTCTGGAGACACAGGTTCAGTTGTACCATACCATTTTTCAAACCAAAAGATACATACAGTTCTTTTAAACTCTTCTATCTCCATGGAGACAAGTATGCGATGTGAAGTTACACGTCAGGTCTGTGGAGGGAGTGATTGGAGGCGGGTGGAATGAGAATGATGAATGAAATGAGAATGATAGAGATTGGTCAATTTGGTTATCTTGAGTGCCTTCAATCTAAACATATTGTTTTTAAGAATAAATACAGATTCAGTTTGTTTATTCCTGTCTTCTAACATTTGTAACTATCATCGAATTACTCAGATTTCAATTGTAACTGTTAGATTACATTACTAATAAGCAGTGGTGGAAGGTAATGAAGTAAAAGTAGTAAAGCGCTGTACTTAAATAACACATCTAAAAATTTACTCAAGTCGAGCTTACTTTTTACCTTTCTTTCACTACATTTGAGAGCAGGTATTTGTACTTTCTACTCCACTACATCTTTTAAATTGACCGAAAAGTACAAAGTATTGATTTGAAGGTTATTTTTAACAATGTTCATAGAAAAAAAATCCTGACTAAAGGTTTGGAATTCAAGCTTTGGTTTTCAGCATAAAAAACAAAAAAACACAAACACACTAATAATAATACAAGGTTACTCGAACATGAATAAATGAAACACAACTCCAGGTGTGTTTTTGAGGGGGCAACAACATTATAACATGACTAAAAGCAAAGACAATTTTGTGCCAGTGAGTTCAAGCTTCAAAATATATATATATATATATATAGAAAAGAAAAAAGAAAAAATAAGAAATAAGAAATTAATTTGTTTTGCAAATGGTGACCAACAATTGTATCACTTTTCATCATTTAACACTAAAGTAAATGAACATTTTATCAAAATCTGCGTGAAATACTTTTACTTTTCACTCTAAACGTACATTTTTAAGTCGATTTGAGTAACTTTTTGCCACCGTATCCACTTTTTCTCCACTTTTTCTTGAGTAACAAACCTGCTGCCAACCCAGTCCATCCCTATAGCATGCGAACACCCTTTTCCACACTTCCTCCAAGTACATTTTCTCCTCCCTCTCTCTTCTTCCTCTGGCACTCCGGAGCTGACAGCCTGCATACATCTCCATACAGTCCAAAGTGTTCCAGTCTTGTAACTATAGCTGTTATTATGGAAACAGTTCACTCCTTCCATCCATCATCGCGCGGTCGCGGTAGCACCTCTTTACACCGCAGATGGACTTCTCCTTATGAGCGTGTACATCCGTTTGTGTCACGTACGCTCGCCCGCAAAGTCTACGCGGCCGGCATGACAAATTCGTTCCCGTTAAACGTCCGTGAGCTCAAAAAACAAACCAAAAAAAAACAAAAAACCCTCCGGGAAGGTCCTCGTTTGCGCGATTGTTCGGCGCGTCAGTTTCTGCATTGTAATGGAGTCTGCCGGCGTTCTGCGGGCGCGAAGGCGACGCCGGGGAGATGCGACGGGGATGACAGCAGGTGCGAGCTAGCGTCCCGGCGTAGCTGCAATGCTAACGAGCTAATTATTTGTCGCCTCTCCGCTAATGTTTCCAATTAACCTGCGTGTTTGGAGGAAGCTGGTAGGTGAAGGCGTCGCCGCGTTTGGACAGTAATCAAACATGCATATCAAAAAAATGTAAGTCTTAACTAAAATAAAAGAAAAAAAAACAGAAAAAAGACATTGTTTTGCTTAGTTATCATGTATTACGTTTTATTTTTATTTATAATCTGCAAGTAAAAGGTTGAGGAGATGCTATTTTCTGTTCTACAGTCTGTTCTAATGTTGTTTCCTTATTATAAAACAGACCTGGAGTTGAGTTTGGTTTGGTTTAAGCTGAATTCTTCTCTCTTCTTCTCACAGAAAACACTCTGTTCCACCTTGTGATGTCATACAGTCATACAGGAAGTGCTCCATTGTGTTTTTAAACTCCATACACCTTCACTAGTATTGTTTGGATGATTTCAGTCGGGGAAGTAACCATCTCTACTGAACTAAAGGTAAAAAGGAGCTGTTCATTTGAAAACTATCGCTTCATGACATCACAAGGTGGAACAGAGCATTTTTAGCTTTAGAGACATAGACCGATAATAAAAAGTTACTCAAATATGTGTGAATGAAACAAAACACAACTCCAGGTCTGTTTTTGACAGGGTTTTACAGGTTTCTTCCAGTTAAATTAAAGTCTTTTTGAAACCTTTTCACCTACCTATTTCACGGCCTATTTCACAGACCTACCGGCAAAGAAAAACAAAATTCTTGAATTTATGTTTATTTCTCAAACAAAGTAATATGGGGGGAGTAGAAAGACTCTTCCCTATAACGACAGCATGAAATGTGTCGCTCGGTAACGTAAAACCAACGTTAAAAAACAACATAACGGCGTTAATCGAACTGTGTGCTCTGTGGAGATTTTCTTGGATTTTATGGGCTTCTGCTCAGCTTGTTTCTTGTGGTTCTGTAGCGTGATCTTCAGCGACATGTTTGGGGTATTTTGACCTGCGTTGGGCTATATTGCATTCTCAATTATTGGTTCCGCCGCTCTTTTATTTAGGCGATGTTATTTAACCAAATAATGCTGTTTGACAAATTTAACTTTTGAAGAGAAATACGATACAGAGAAGTCACGAACAGCACAAATTTTAACACCCAGATATAAAAATTCAAGCCTTTTTCAAGTGTTTTTAAGGTATTATTTCCAAATTCATAAATTCAATACTCATAAGACATTTTAAGACACTTTAAGAACCCTGTTTGAGGAGGTAACAACATAATGACGCATTATAAAGCTCACAGTCCAAATAAAAAGGAGAAAATTGAATAATTAAGGTGTAGGTATTGTACACTGCTACTTTATCAAGCAATTATGCACCGAAAATACATATTCACAATACTAATTTGGAGTATTTGTATTCAGGTACCATTCCTTTTTAGTTTTATAGTTACTTTTCTAAAATCTAAGGAACACATGGTGGTACTTCATCATGCAGTTTTGGTTTGAGCAGCACAAAATGACTGAGGAAATTAGAAAACACAGCTCTTGCAGTGACTGTGTGTGTGTGTGTGATTTCTCGTCTCTAATTAGACATAAATTGACGCATAATGAACAGTGCAATAAAAATCAAGCTGTTTGTAATGATATGTCATGTTTTTGTTTTGTTTTTTACTACACTCTACTACTTACTATAATGTAATGTAATGTAACTCGGAGTAAAAGTATTCTAAGTATTCAGAGAGCAGTACTCTGATTGGTCCATGTAACAGAATACGTTACACAGTACATTTTTAATCCAGGTATTCAGTATTCTGTAACTAAATGCAGTTTCAAAACGTTCTTCAGCTTCACGGCATTTGACATTTAGCTGATGTTCACAACAACAAACAAATATGGGTTTATGGAGGACTGTGAGGAACTCTTGGTTTTCAAAAGTTGGTTCCTGAGGTGTACGTTTACATTTTTCAGGACCGAATAAACTTGAAGTGATCCGTAATCAAATCAAATACTAATCTGACCCACGTTGCTCCTAAAGGCCGTCACACGCTACAGGAGAATTTGCCCGATTTTGGCTGTGATTTCTTCTTCCCGAGTTCGGTCTTTGTGTGTGATTTTGAAGCCGCTGTGCTCCTCATGTGTCTGTCAGATCGTAACCACCAAACATCAACAACGCAACGGTAACAGACGATAAAACAGAGCGTCAGGGCAGAGGAGTGATGGACACAGAGACGCAACAAACAAACTCAGGATATAGAGAAAATAATAAGATTTTCTTCCTCCCCTAATGTAAAGTGGAACATTTAAAGTGCAGCATCTCACCCACATTATCCATAGAAGTTGTCGCCCGCAAATAATAATAGACATCCAGTCCACAAAACTGCGCTAATAATCCATTTTGCAGTGTTCTTTAAAGTAAAAATGCAGTTTTTCCTCATGTGTTTACACAGACAGCGTGCGGTGAAGCTGCAGATTAGCGATACTGACTCCTGTGGGCTTTATCGCTAATCTTTTCTGCTTTAAAAGTCCTGTATCTGAAGTATCGCGCCACATTTCACAAATAATAATCACACAGTTTGGACTTGTGTCTAAACTGGAAGTGCAGAGCTCTGATCTTTGAACACTTCAGAGTCTCAGAGCGAGTGGTTTTACTGTAGACAGGAAACAGCTGATGCCATCACAGCGCTCACAGCTTTATATCCTGTGGTCTGCAGACAGATCCCGCTGCAGTAGTTGTGATCGAAGATTTTTAGTCTCATAAGTTTCTCCTTGTGTCTGTGGTGTTTGCATTTTGTTGCACGTTTAAAAATCATTTAAGACTGAAAAATCCTCTAGTGTGTAGCGGCCTTAAGATAGACTATGGTAAGTATGGTGACAGACCTTGCTACCTTCTTATTGCGTACATGGATTTGTAATAAAAACTGGATGAGCCATTTCCTCTCTGTTCCAGCTCAAGACAGACTAGTGGCCACTCTTGGTACTACAGCTTCAGGGAATTTGGACCAGAAAGAATTCTCCCATCGAAAAAAGCCCTAATAAGGCATTAGAAACACTTGATAAAAAGCTATTGTCACATCACCACTGTCATGTCCTAAACAAATACAGATTACTACATTTTCAGAACATGATCAATTTAAAATCAGCGCGTTTGATTTACAAAGTTCTTCACTCCCTCGCTCCTCCACCTCTGAAGGAGTTCATCTAATTGAAAGAAAATTTGCAAAGGACCAGACGAGCCTCTGCCAGAGGGGATCCACAGGTGAACCACCTTTCGTCAGACGGTCCTGTCTGTCCAAGGTGGAACCTGTGGAACAGTTTGACCTTTAACACCGAGCGAGCCCAACATATAATTCCATTAAAGCTCAACTGAAAAACTGGCTCTCGTCAAACCAAACCTGCACACAATAGAGTCCAGGCTGTGTTTGTTCATACTGTGTGTCTCTTATGGACCTTTAAGACTGACTGGAATTTTTTAGTTGCCTGTGGAGTGTGGACACTGAGCTGAGTGAATGTTAATGGAGTTTTGTGTAAAACTGACTATGAATTGTGTTGTTTTCTGTATGATTGTGCAGTTGGTGAGTCTGGAAAATTGTTTATAGGGTCTGATTATTGTTTAATGTAAATTTGACTGTTTTACTAAGTGTTCCTGATGTATTTTTGACCTCTGTGACCGTGACCTGTGGGGCTACGGATGGAAATTCGCCTTGTGGCTACAATCTGCCGTGTTCACATTCATGCATTTTGTCATGTCTGTTCATTAATATGCATTGTCCCAATCAAATAAACCAATAATAAGAAGCACAATGCGTTTTTTGGGGAATTCAAACTGCCCGTGTTCGGCTGACAGGGCCTTGACAACTTTCACAAAGGTTGGATTTTATAGGGATACTTTTCTATCTTAACAACAAAAACTCATAAAATTGCGTGTAAAGGCAGTCGTCTACCTGCTCTGCTAAAATTGCTGTTTGTTGGGGCATTACTCTGTATTTTGTGCATATCTCTGGATTGTTAGTCTACGATCAGCAGGTACTTATTGATCTAAAGTGTTGTGAACTATTTCTTAATTACAATTCTGAAGATCAAGCATCCAGATTCCCTCCTCTCTTGGCATCAGCCCTGGCCTACCCGCTGCGCTCACCTGTCTCCACACAGAGGGAAATGTTTAAATCCTCGAAAAGCTTTGTAAGACTTAGCCTAGTCCCGCTCTGAGCCCACTCGAGCTCTGTTCTACCAGCTCTCACTCTGATTGGTCCAAACGCTCCACGCCGTTCACAGTGCAGACGTCACAGGGGTGGGAGGAGCTCGCCCAGATTGAGGAAGTAAATGTGGAAGGGTCCATGAGCCAATGAGCACAGGCCACTGAAAACGACGCCATCTTGGGTTCACAAAAGATTATATTATAGCTCTATGATTGCAGATGGTACGGAATAAGAAAAGAGTACGGAAGCCGGGGAAGCTCACAACAAATACAAACGCCACAATACAACAAAAAAGCAACGACAGACGTGACCGAGGGATTCTATTTTCCGAGGGACCAAGCGAGGAAGATTAAGCGGGAAGTGAAGGGGACGAGGACGAGAGGGAGGACGAGGAGAAGGACAAGGTGGAGAAGAACGAGGAGGAGAATGAGGAGAAGGATGAGGTGGAGAAGGACGAGGAGAAGGACAAGGAGGAGAAGGATGAGGAGAAGAAGGAGGAAAAGAATAAGGAGGAGAAGGACGAGGAGGAGGATGAGGAGGAGAAGAATGAGGAGGAGAAGGAGGAGAAGGAAGGGGAGGAGAAGGACAAGGAGGAAAGGAGGAGGACAAGGAGAAGGACGAGGAGCAGGATGAGGAGAAGGATGAGGTGGAGAAGGACGAGGAGAAGGACAAGGAGGAGAAGGATGAGGAGAAGAAGGAGGAAAAGAATAAGGAGGAGAAGGACGAGGAGGAGGATGAGGAGGAGAAGAATGAGGAGAAGGAGGAGAAGGATGGGGAGGAGAAGGACGAGGAGGAAAGGAGGAGGACAAGGAGAAGGACGAGGAGCAGGATGAGGAGAAGGACAAGGAGGAGAAGGACGCCGAGGAGGATGAGGAAAAGGAAGGGAAGGATGAGGAGAAGGACGAGGAGAAGGACGAGGAGGACAAGGAGGAGAAAGACGAGAAGGATGATGAGGAGGAGGAGAAGGACAAGGAGAAGGAGGAAAAGGAGGAGGAGGGGAGGACGAGAAGAAGGAGGAGGAGGACGAGGAGGAGAAGGACAAGGAGGAGAAGGAGGAGAAGGACGTGGAGAAGGAGGAAAAGGATGAGGAGGAGAAGGACGATGAGAAGGATGAGGAGGAGGAAGAGAAGGACGAGGAGGAGAAGGAAAAGGAGGGGGAGGACGAGGAGAAGGAGGAGGACGAGGAGAGGGATGAGGAAGAGAAGGAGATGAACAAGAGGAAGAAGAAGAAGAAGAAAAGAAGAATAGGAAGAATAAGAAAAAAGAAAGAAAGAAAGAAAAATAACATTTTGAGGTGCCTTTCTAGACACTCAAGGACACCATCAAAGACAATTAAAAAACAGGCAATATACACAATGTGAAAAATAAAGGAACAGAGAAGTCAACGAAAACAAATAAAAGTAATTTATTGCTTTGTGGCCAGGATCGATGTCACTGTCTGACCATCGTGAATAATTTGCCGCTTGATCGTCCTCACTTAGAACATTGGAAAGTAGAGTCCCGCGGCCACTTCCGTCGTTTCAATACTCAATACTGACTTTGATACCACAATGATAATAAAAAAATACTTTCTTTAGACAACAGAATGCCATTTTCACATTTTTCTGATGCAGCTCAAGATCATTCTTAAGCTATTAAATAAAAGGTTTATTTCTTTCTATGTCTTTAGTATCGATATCTGCTCAAGTAGTTTTCGATACTTTTGACAACCCTACATGAAAACCATTAAAACCCCAGCACGAAGGACACAACAACGGCCCAACCAACCGAATCCAAAACATCAGAAGCGGACCCTTTAGTGCACCTCCAGGCTTAAGGGATTTTAAAATTTCCGTGACACGAAATAGCAGCTTGTATTTCAACGCTGACAGCGCGCGGACTTGAGAGACCCATCTCGCTTCGGACGCACTCAAGCGAACCTTAGCATTAGCCTAGCGACAAGAGCCACTAGAGCACTTCACTGCCTTCAGGAAAAAAACACAGCTCCCGTTTACTCGCAGGTGACGAGACGCTATAGATGTAAAAGCGCTTTTGACATCTGGAAAAAAACAAAACAGGAAAAAAAAGCACAATAAGAATGGTAGGGGGAAGAAACAGTCCTCGGGGATGGTTTGGAGAAGTGGTTGGACTGAATACGTGGGGGGAGCCGGCAGGACCGACCCTGTCACTCAGCCGGAAGGGAAGTGTGCGAAGAGAGGGCATGAGGGACCCAGACGAGTGCACTTCACAAAGGCAAAGGTGCTACAGGAAGGAAGTGGGGAAAAATGCAATACAGATGGAGAATAAGATGGAAGAAGAGTATGGAGAAATGTTCGGCGATATTTATCTTTTTTTTTTAGCTTTCTATCATGTCATAAGGTTGTTTCCTCATCAAAAAACGTGTCAGAATTAGTTTCACATGTCATCCATGCATGTTTGAGTAATCTAGTGATCTCTCACAGGCACTTTTTTTCATGACCTAAAGTGCATTTTCTATAACTTTATGGCACCTACATGTGTAAAATTGAGCACTTTTAGGGCAAAATATGAAATCAGAACCCTTTCCACTCACCTTATGGTTTGGTATTATAGTTTTTTTTAACATTAAAAATACTGTCAGTGCATTTATTGTGTCTCTTGTAGTTAATATGATTAACTTAGGTTCAGGATCAGGATCACGCCTCTACCACACCTCAATTTCCCAGAGGCCTATTTGTAGCAGCCTATCCCGGCGACCCAGTTTGTCTCAAATAACTCGACCCCACCTTCCCAACCCTGATCTGCTCACTTCCAGACAAAAGACGCCTACGAGGGGGGTCCTGTTCCGGCTGGGCCATGTGAAGATTGAGACTGAACCCCCACCTTAGAGTCTCTCCCCTGCTATCTCCGCCCTGCCTCGCCTCCCAGTAATAAACTCTTCTGCTTCACACAATGTTGTTGCTGGTGTGGTCCTTGCTAGTGAAAAGACCTTATTGTGTATTGTCCTGCTGGATATTCAAATGTCAAGACTTTCCCAAAATGTTCATTTAATTGACACAATTCCATGTATTTTTCAGGCCTGGAAAGTGACATTGTTAATTTCCATGACTTTTCCAGGATTCCCATGACTGTGGGAACCCTGACCATTATTTAAAGTTCTAAAACACAGGTGTCAAACATGCGGCCCGGGGGCCAGATCCGGCCCTCCAAGACCTTTAATCTGGCCCTCGGCTGATTTTCTATTAAAATATTTAAAATTTTCAGATTTTTCTGGTAATTTTCTGCGCATCTTAGCATAGCAGCGTCTCCAGTGCTTCTGTGCGTGGCGCCTCCACCAGACAAATGAAGACCTGCCTCTTTCCAAACGCTCTTAAAGGACGATCGTTTTGACTGTTGACTGTGACACCCTCATCAGCAAAATGTCAAAAATAAGAAAAGTGGAGCTGAGTGCAGGATTTTCCAAGAAAAATTGACTAATTCTTATTTGTTCACGGAGGTGAATGGGAAACCTGTACGCTTGGTGTGTTTGCAACAAGTGGCGGCACTCAAGGAATATGATCTTAAACGCCACTACGAGACACTGAGAAAAATACAATAACTTGAACAGAGAATTGAGAAGACAGAAGATAAACGAATTATTGCTGGGACTGAAGAAACAGCCGTCTGTTTTCCAAGAGGCTAGTGATGCTGCTGTGAAAGCAACCTAACCTAGCATAATATTATAATATTTTGTAAAATAAAATCAAATAAAAAAGATTTCTGTAATAGATTTGCGTTTCTCTGCACAAATATTTGGACTCATTGCTATTTTGGGGGTATAGGCTATATGCCATGAGTTTTCTGATCCGGCCCCTTTGGAGTTGGTTGTATACGGCCCCCGGACCAAAATGAGTTTGACGCCCCTGTTCTAAAACATGAAATGCCAAAGCAAAGGTCCTTATCTGCATGTTAAAACACCCCTAACAGCATAAAGAATTCATAATATCCCTTAAAAGGCTCATATTACACTATTTTCTGATCTATGTATTATAATATTATTTCCTCATCACAAACAACCGTGGAGTTCTGTTTTTGAGGAGGAAACAACATTATAACTAGTGCTGTCAAATTATTCAGGTTAATCACACTTTAGAATTTTGATTAATCACAATTAATCACAGTTAATTATTCTTCAAAAAAAGACCAACATATTTTGACAAAAATGCAATTTATTATCAAAAAGTTATATTATTGACATTTTTCTATCGCTGGTAGTTTTGTTGACGACATTGCCGTGGGTGCACTCCGCCAACGTTGTTTGTCGTGTTCGGCTTGTTGTTGGTACAAGTAGCGTCGTTGCAGCCGCTGAATCAAACCCGTGTTTTCTTTTAAGATGGTATTTTAAACTTGTGCTTCTGTGGAAAGAGAGTTCATCACTGCGACTTTAGTTTGATCTAAAGTCGTGTATGAATAGACCTGATCACTGACCTAATAACCTGCGCCGCCTTTCAGGTCACCATCGCGCTTTCCATAGAGAAGCAGGAGCATTCAAAATAAATTGTGCGATTAATCTGCGTTAAATAAAACATTAGTGCGATTTTTTTTGTAATTAATCGAATGTGTCAACGTTTTATGGTGGAGAGCCCCAATAATAACATGACTAAAATTTCACAATAGTCAATTTCGTGTAATACAAGAGCTTTAAACGCAGTACGCTGAAGTACTTTTGAATTCTCCCTGTATTATAATTTCTCCAACACATATTTCTTAACTTCTCCTTCCCCCCAGACACCGGAGCAGACTTCCACACCATATTTTTGCCTAATTGCTCTGCGGCCTTGGTTTACCGCACTAACTCTAACGCAGGCCACCCCCCTCGCGAAGGCTAAAGGGTCGGGCCGAGTGTCCGCGGCGATACTCGAAAAACGCTGATTCACACTTCCTTCCCTAATTATTATGTATGAGAGACGTGGTTAACAATCGCTGCGCTTTGACTAAACGCGTCGTATTGTCCATTATGCGGGGTAATAGTGGGGTCCCGGTTGGCCAATTTTCTTCGAGATCACGGACTATTTTTCTGAAAGGCTGAGTGGGGCGTTACGCTATAGCGATTTGGGCTCTCATGGTGGAATAATACGCCGTTATGTTCCCTGACAAAATGCGGTTAGATGTAGTCCGGGGTTAGCTTCAAGAGGGGGTTAGCGGAGTGTGAAATCTCTCCGTGTAGAGGTGGCTGAACCTGGGCCGCGGAGGAGGCGTGCGAGGCCAGACGAAAGCCGGGAACGGAGTCGAGGCACATCAGCGGGTTTGTGCAAAGCCGAAAGAGGTTTAAAAAGTGAGAAATGATCGTGCTTAAAGGGCAAACATTACGCTCGATCGTTGTTAGAACGTTGTTTCCTCGTCGCGAACAGACCTGAAGCTGTGTTTTGTTTCATTCGGACATGTTTAACAGATAAATCCTGCATATTTAAGCTCTTAGTTCTTCTCTCAAACTGAAAAAACTCCATCTTCCGCCACGTGATGTCATGTGGTCATACAGGAAGTGCTCCACTGTGTTTTTAAAGTCCATACACCTTCACGAGAATGATTCATTTCAGATGTGGAATTGCCGATCTCTACTGAACAAAAGGTAAAAAGTTGCTGTGAAAAATGTTTGCTGTGCTGTAATATTGTCTCAGCATCGATAAATATCCTTGGTGTTTCATTCACATACTCAAATGCTCAAGATGCCTCACTCCACCTTGTGATGTCATGAGGTGAATAAAGGGAAAGGTATGTGATCTTTGAATGAATGAATGAATGAATGTTTGAACAGACAGTAATGCATAGAAAACGTAAATACATAGATCTAATACAAATACTACTACACCTACTACAACCCCTACAACTACTACTACTACTACCCCTATTACTACTACTACTACTACTACAACCCCTACTACTACTACTACTACCCCTATTACTACTACTACTACTACTACCCCTACTACTACTACTACTACTACTACTACTACTACTACTACAACCCCTACAACTACTACTACTACTACTACTACTACTACTACAACCCCTACTACTACTACTACTACCCCTACTACTACTACTACTACTACTACTACTACACCTACTACAACCCCTACAACTACTACCCCTATTACTACTACTACTCCTACTACAACAACCCCTACTACTACTACTCCTACTACTACTACAACACCTACTACTACTACTACTATTATACCCACTATTACACCTACCACTACCACTACACTTACTACGACACCTACTACAACTACTACATCTACTACACCCATTAAACCTACTACTACTACTACTACTATTACTACTGCTAGACATAAACAAATAAGTGCCACACAGTTTTTGCTTGTGTCCGAAAAGAAGTGGGAGGTAGTAAATACTGATTTAACCTCACCCCGTTCCCACTGTCCCAAATTAACAAAGAACATAAAGCCTCCTCATTTCCTGTACATTATAAGCTGATATTTATAATTGCATTACATTACAAGCCAAACACTCACTAACCATTCATTTCTTCAGCACTGTATTCTGAAATAATAACCCTAACCCTTACATGACCCTTAGTTCTTTGGTCATGTTGTTCCATTATTTTATTTTATTTCATTTTATTATTTCTATAGCACATTTTAGAAACAATACAAACAAAGCCGTTCTAAAGTGCTGCACAGAGATCATAAAACATAGACAACAAAAAGTAAATTGCTTTGGTCCGTTTTAACACAATAAAACCAGTAAAATCATATAAAAGCAAAGCCATAAAAATGATTAAATAGCAGTAAATAAGTAAAATAAATAAAAGACACAGAGGACCACACAACTACTTTCGCTGGAGGATTTGACCCGTCGTACATGTTTCGGGTTCTTTAAGGAAAATACCGCGGGGGATTTAAGTTCCAGTCCGTTCAAATGTTCATTTAACAAAAAGGATGATAAAATATAGGCGATTAGTGTAGAAAACTAATTAATTCTGATTGGACCTATAATAGAAAGTAGATCTGTGCACTGCCTTAAGGCTTCTGTTGAAATCAGTCCAAGCTCCCATTATCTCTGTACAGACTTAACATTTCGATTCTTATAAAAGCACATCTCACAAAACTATTTACCACAGTATACTTTAATAACAATCCTTAAAGGGCTCATTTTGATCTGTGTTATAATGCAGTTATACAGGAAGTGCTCCACTGGGTTTCTAAACTCCAAACACCTTCACTAGAATCATTTGGATGATTTCAGCCCAGACTTAAAATGACGATCTCATATTAGGGTATTTGTGTTTGTAGTATATGAATATTAATATAAATACTGTGTCTAATTTTGTGAGTGTGCATGTTTTTATGTGTGTACATGCTCACACACATACTGTATAGACAGGTGCACATTTATGGATATGTGCATGTGTATGTATGTGCATATAATTTTCATATTTCTTTTTAGTATTGTCCATCCATCCATTTACTTCCGCTTATCCGGGGCCGGGTCGCGGGGGCAGCAGTCTAAGCAGGAACTCCCAGACTTCCTTCACCCCAGACACTTCCTCCAGCTCCTCCAGAGGGACCCCGAGGTGTTCCCAGGCCAGACCAGAGACATAGTCCCTCTAGCGTGTCCTAGGTCTTCCCCGGGACCTCCTTCCGGTGGGACACGCCCCGAACAGGAGGCGTCCGGTACAGATGCCCGAGCCACCTCAGCTGCTCCTCTCGACGTGGAGGAGCAGCGACTCTACTCTGAGCTCCTCCCGTGTGACCGAGCTCCTCACCCTATCTCTAAGGGAGCGCCCGGCCACTCTGCGGAGGAAACTCATTTCGGCCGCTTGTATCCGCGATCTCGTCCTTTCGGTCATTACCCAGAGCTCATGACCATACAGTAGGTGAGGGAAGGAATGTAGATCCAGTAAATGGACATCTTCACCACAACGGTCCGATACAGCGACCGCATCACTGCTGACGCCGCACCGATCCGCCTGTCAGTCTCACGCTCCATCCTCCCCTCACTCGTGAACAAGACCCTGAGGTACTTGAACTCCTCCACTTGAGGCATGTATTACTGTTATTAATGTTTATTATAATTTTCATATTGTTCATTATGATCGTGATCGTGGTTGTGGTCATTGTTCTGGTTATTATTATTGTGACCGTAAGGCCACAATATGGGAAAAACAATAAATAAATTAAAATAAAATAAACATGACAAAAAAAATGTTGACAATCTCAGCTGTGCAAAAGGTCAAACACAACTATTCAGAAGTAAATGCATCAACTTTTATAGAGTTTTTCTACAGTATGGAAGAGTAAAGCAGTTCGAATAGCTTTTAACTTGAAAGCTACCACTTCATGACATCACAAGGTGGAACAGAGCATTTCAAACATGTGTGAATGAAACAAAACGCAACTCCAGGTCTGTTTTTGTCCATTTTAGGCCTTTTAATAGACATTACACTTTCTTTATATTGTTAGACGCCTGTTAATGTGCTCAAAATTTTACAGCTGACCATAATGAGGGTTCAATTAGGCCTCAGGAGAGATCGCTAAATGACTCAAACATGCACGGATGACATCTAAAACCTCTTTAGGTGTGTTTTCGACGTTATAACATGGTAGAAAGCTTCAAAACATACCCCCTTTTTAAGAATACAGTTTATTTTTCCTTTTTTGTGATGTCACGATCCACACTTTATCATAAACGGCAGGACGTGTCAAAAAAATTGCACGGTGCCATATTTCTGTTCCCTCCTCTGCTCATAACTCATCCGTCAGACCGGCCTACCTGTGTTTGTGTCTGCGTGTTTACATCAAGGACATATCCCGACACGGCGTCTTCGTAAATATTAACAAAAGTAACCCGCGTGAATAGGACCTCCTGGCACGGCCGGTCTACGGGGAGGGGACAGTGGGAGCGCGGTGACCTTCAGGGGGCGGTAGCGAGAGGGACTGGAGTTTGTATGTAGAGTAAGAGGAGTGGAATGGGCATGTTGATGAGGTGATCATTTTAAGGACAAAATGTTATAATGTACAGTAGAGTAAGTTGGGTTCACATTTGCAGGACAGTGCACACAGGATCAGCATTTGGACTAAACTTGGACTAGACCAGGACTAGATCAGGACTAAACCAGAACTAGACTGGAAGTAAATCAAGACAACAGAGCCAAACTACATCACCACAAATGAATGTATAAGTTCCAACTACTGACGACTGACTAATACTACTACTGGTCCAATAGTGACTACTACTACTACTACTACTACTACTACTACTCCTGCTGCTGCAATGGTGACCACTACTACTACGATGACTACTACTACTACTACTACTACTACTACTACTACTACTACTACTCCTGCTGCTGCAATGGTGACCACTACTACTACGATGACTACTACTGATACTACTACTACTACGATGACTACTACTACTACTACTACTACTACTACTACTACTACTCCTGCTGCTGCAATGGTGACCACTACTACTACGATGACTACTACTACTACTGCTACTACTACTACTACTACTACTACTACTATTGTTGCTGCTGCAATGGTGACCACTACTACTACTACGATGACTACTACTACTACTACTACTACTACGATGACTACTACTACTACTACTACTACTGTTGCTGCTGCTGCAATGCTGACTACTACTACTACTACAATGACTACTACTACTACTGCTGCTGCTGCTGCTGCAACGATGACTACTACTACGCGGGCTACTGCTTCTACTACTACTATTACAACTTCTACTGCTACTACAGCGACTGCTGCTGCTGCGACAGCAACTACTACTACAAATACATGTACAGCAACTAAACATACATGTACAGCTACTACTACTACTACATATACGATGTACGATGTTTCATTTGCTGCTTTACATGAATGTTGTTTATTCCTGTTTTGATATGTCTGTGTATGTTTTACTCATCCAAATCTTGGAACGCCCTTAGAGGCAACTGTTAAAATAAACTGAATTGAATTGAATATACACGTAGCAATAGCAATAACTACAACTACTAGTACTACTACTACACAGCTGCCAGGGTAGACTGACAAAAGTGATGCTGTTGATCTGTGCAAACTAAACCACTAGACGATGTGGGTGAAGTGTCTAGCCTAAGGACACAAGGTCAGAACTTTTAATTGAATATAGTAAAGATTTTTATTCTTGTTTTAATTCACCTGTATGCAAAGTGTGTGACCTATAAAGGCAAAAACCTGTCTGCTGCTTCTGCTACGTGACCTCTTCTCGATACTGGACCCCAGCCAAGACTCCTCCCCACCCATCCCCGCCCCCTCTCCATCCTCCATCATTGTTCGGGGGGGAGAGTTTATTTCTGTACCCCTCGAGCGGGCGCCGGCCTCCGGGGAGCGTTCTGATGACACGCCGCCCCGTTCCCTGGAAGTCCGAGGTCGGATAAAACGTTTTCCATCTCCATGGGCGTCGGGGGAGCGAGGTATCCCGGGAGTGAGGACAAGCTGCCATGACAAGCCGCGGTGCGTGTCAGCAGCAGGAGGGGTTGTCAAAACGACGGACAAGCCAATAACGTTTTGCTCGAGAGACACGGCACGCTGGGTTTTGTGTGTTTTTGTCAGATATTCTTGAAAATGTTCTTTTATTTAACAGAATAGCTTAAGTACCTGGTATTTAGACGTCTACGAATATGAGGTGAAATACACGGTTTCTTGTATTAGTTACAATACAAAAATGTTCTTGTTTACAATTTGCATGGGAATTACATTTTTGTAAACATATGTTGCAAATTGAAATGCTTTATTTCATTTATGTATTATTATTTATTTATGTATTATTGTTATTATTATTATTATTATTATTATTATTATTATTATTATTATTATTTTTTTTTTTTTTTGCACATTTATTTATTTTTTATTTTTTTGGCAGGCCTACTTTTTTGTTGTAATGTTATGTCATCAAAAACATTTCTGGAGTGTTGTTATGGAGAGCTTCCTCGATTAAGAGCTAACCAACTTTGATGTTAGCAAAGTTGGTATTTATGTTCCATTAAAACAGCTTTACTCCCATTCAAAAAAAAGATACAATATTTAGATCGCTATGGACACATCTCAAATTTTACATAATTCACATGAACCCTTATGTCCCCTAACACATACTATACATAGTAGCAGATCTTGTACATTTGTGGTGTACATAAGTGTTTTCCATCAGTCTGGGGAAGCAAGGTATCATGGGACTAAACCAGGACTAAACCAGAACTACATCAGGACTAGACCAGGACTAAACCAGGGCTTAAACCAGAACTAAACCAGGACTAGAACAAGGACAAACTCTACATCACAACTAAACTGGAAGAACAAGTGAAAGCATAATAATGGCGGCTAACACATCTTTAACTACTACTACTACTACTACTACTACCACTACTGCTACTGCTACTGCAGCTACTAATATTACTACTACAACTACTACTACTCCTGCTACTACTACTACTACTACTACTACTACTACTACTACTACAACTACTACTACTCCTGCTACTACTACTACTACTACTACTACTACTACTACTACTACTACCACTACTGCTACTGCTACTGCAGCTACTAATATTACTACTACAACTACTACTACTACTCCTGCTACTACTACTACTGTTACACCTACTGCTGCTGCTACTACTACTTCTACTGCTAATACTACTATTACAACTGCTACTGCTAATACTACGGCTGCTGCTGCTGCTACTACTACTACTGCGACTGTTAATGCTACTAGAACTACTACTACTACTACTACTACTACCGCTGCTGCTGCTGCTACTACTACTACTACTACAACAAAGGGTATAGGTTGAATCATTTTTTATCAAGGTAGTTATAGAAGTACAAGTACTACACATAGCAGCAGTAGTCGCGGTAGTATCGGTGCAGTTGCTGGAAGTTTGAGGTCAGTTAAAGTGTTTTCCATCAGTCCGGGGGAGCGAGGTATCATGGGAGTCAGGACAAGCCGCTGTGACAGGCTGTAGTGCATGTCAGCCCGAGAGCCTGTCAAAACGGTGCGCAAACATTTTCCTCCAAAGTAACTCGAAGCACAAAATCACATTACAAGTTGGCCCGAGTGTACATTTAAACTTCTGCTTAAAGGGGCACTGTGCAGCTTTTCTGGTGGAAGGGTCATCACCTGCACAGTGTGTTTCCATGGAGATATAATAGGTTCTCCTGGATTGTTTCAAAGTACGGCATTAAACCTGTGCCTGATTTTCTTCGGTTGTATAAGCAGCTCTTGAGGCCAACATAAGTCTGCTGTGTATCGTCTGCATCTAATTATAAAGCGTTCAATTGTTCAATAATCAGGAAGTGTACGTTAGCATGCTTTTTATTATTAGCCTTACCTCCATTCTGGTCTCTGAAAGGTGAGAAAAGTGCTTATAAACTAATTTTTATATCTCTGTTAGGATGCTCTGAATGCATAAGGTAAGTGAGGAATAACTTTGGACCAGTGCAAGTTACACGTCTGATCTGCGGAGAGGCGAGCCCACTCACAGTAACAATACATGCTTTTAATGTGTTTTTGAGCACCTGTAAATGAATAAAACGGAATGCCATACTGTGGAACATTCTACATAAAGCCATGGCATCTCCATGGACACCCAATGCTGTTAAGATGTTAGAACAGAAATAAGAAAGTACAAGTTTTGTTCATGGTGCTAGTAACAGTAGTAGTAGTCGTCGTAGTAGTAGTAGTAGTAGTAGTAGTAGTAGTAGTAGTAGTAGTAGCAGCAGCAGTTATTTTAATAGTTGTTGTAGTCGTAGTTGTCATTGTAGTACCTACAATAGTAGTAGTAGGAGTAGTAGCAGTAGTAGTAATTGTTGTATGGGTCATTACAATAATAATAAGAGTAGCACTAGTATTAGTAATAGTAGTTGTAGTAGTACTTACACTAGTAATCGTAGTAGTAGTAGTCATAGTCGTTGTTGTTGTACCTACAATAGTAGTAGTAGTGGTAGTAGTAGTTGTTGTATGGGTACTTACAATAGTAGTAAGAGTAGCAGTAGTAGTAGTAGTAGTTATTGTAGTAGTACTTACAATAGTTGTAATAGTAGTAGTAGTTGTTGTAGTAGTAGTAGTGGTAGTAGTTGTTGTATGGGTACTTACAATAGTAGTAAGAGTAGCAGTAGTAGTAGTAGTAGTAGTTATTGTAGTAGTACTTACAATAGTTGTAATAGTAGTAGTAGTTGTTGTAGTAGTAGTAGTGGTAGTAGTTGTTGTATGGGTACTTACAATAGTAGTAAGAGTAGCAGTAGTAGTAGTAGTAGTAGTAGTAGTAGTAGTAGTAGTAGTAGCAGCAACAGTTGTTTTAATAGTTGTTGTAGTCGTAGTTGTCATTGTAGTACCTACAATAGTAGTAGTAGGAGTAGTAGCAGTAGTAGTAATTGTTGTATGGGTCATTACAATAATAGTAAGAGTAGCACTAGTATTAGTAATAGTAGTTGTAGTAGTACTTACACTAGTAATCGTAGTAGTAGTAGTCATAGTCGTTGTTGTACCTACAATAGTAGTAGTAGTGGTAGTAGTAGTTGTTGTATGGGTACTTACAATAGTAGTAAGAGTAGCAGTAGTAGTAGTAGTAGTTATTGTAGTAGTACTTACAATAGTTGTAATAGTAGTAGTAGTTGTTGTAGTAGTAGTAGTGGTAGTAGTTGTTGTATGGGTACTTACAATAGTAGTAAGAGTAGCAGTAGTAGTAGTAGTAGTAGTTATTGTAGTAGTACTTACAATAGTTGAGATAGTAGTAGTTGTTGTAGTAGTAGTAGTGGTAGTAGTTGTTGTATGGGTACTTACAATAGTAGCAGTCGTTGCTGCAGTAGTTATTGTTGTAGTAGTACTTTCCATAACGTTATACAATAGAGTACTTCAAAAAAAGTTTTTTTTTTAATATATATTAAAAATATTTTCAAATTGCATTATGCCTTAATCCACATCCTTATTGGTTTTCAGGTCATCATGTTCTATTGTGGGTTTTGAAATCCGAGAGCTAAAACTCCTCTCCATTATTGTAGTAATAATATGACTTGGGGGAATGATTAAGACAAGCCTATTTACTGCAACACCAAATCCAACAAAGATGTGAACAAAGCGTGTCAAAAGTCGTACAATAATTTGTGTTTTCGAGACCGACTGAAAACGCTCAAATTGATTCTTGTGGGAGAAGCAAAGATTTTGGCTGTAGGCTTATTTTTGCTTGAAATTCTAAAAATGAATATGAAAGAAAGTGAGACTAAACGCAGAAAATCATGCAAAATTGTGAGACTGGGATTGTGAGTTGGTTATTTTTGAATTTGGTTTTAATAATGGGCTCGCAACTTCGTAAAACAACAACACCAAATTTGGAGCATTATTAGTAAAAGTTATTGGTGAATTTGCATTTCAATTATTTTTGCAATCTAAATTGGAGGGTAAATGTCAAATATTTTTTCCATTCTATATTGTACAATGGTAAAATCTGTAAAGCGTAAAATTTCACCCAATAATGTGCAATATTTTAGCCAATAATTACAATCTTTTAATTGATTGAAGTTCATGAATGACTACAAGTAAGTGAAGGACCCATTACCCATTTCACAACTCCACCACACCGCCAGCTCATACCAGGAGTTACATGCTAGTGGGATACATTTAGTGCCATATTACGGAACATTCCAAGTACAGCGATACAATCTCCATGGAGACAAAGAAGTAAAGGACCCCCACCACTTGCTTACAATACACGGATGCAAGCGCAGCCCATTTCATCGCCAGCTCATGTCAGTAAATACCTATAAAAGTGTCTTAAATGCTTCAATGAGATATATTTGATATATGACATGTCGGGCAAAAAACCAAAAGTTCCGCAGTGCACTATTTATATCCTAAAGTCCAAAATTCTACTTTCAGCACATCGACCCAAGCGCAGTCCATTTCACAACCTGACCACATTGCCAGCTCATGTCAGGAAACAGCTATAAAAATGGCAATCAAAGTGAAGGAGCCCCGACTAGAAAAGTTGCACAGTGAACTTTAACTTTTTTGTTGTCCTATAACCTAGATTTAACAACTTGACCACACCGCCAGCTCATGTCAAGAAATAGCTGCAAAATGTTCTACTAGTGTGATATGTTTAATGCAATATTATGGGATATTTCAAGCAAAACAACACTCCCCACCAGAAAAGTTACACAACTTTTTGTCCTATAGTCAAGATTTTACAACTTCACCACACCGCCAGCTCATGTCAGGAAATAGCAATCAGCATGTATTATTAATGCCATATTGTGGAACATTCCAAGTACAGCAACACAATTTCCATGTAGACTAATAAGACTAGAAAAGTTACGCAGCGCACTTTTGTCCTTTTTGTCCATTTCACAACTTGACCTGAGCGGCGGTGTGGTCAAGAAATGGCTATTAAAAAATATTAAACACAAGTGAGGTCTGTTTAATACCGTATCACGAAACATTCCAAGCAAAGCCACACAATCTCCATGAATACAAGCAGTGCACTTTTAACCTTCTTTATCCATTTTACAACTTGACCACACCGCCAGCTCAGGTCAGGAAATAGCTACAAAAATAAATTAAACGCAAATGAGATAAGTTTAATGCCACATCACGGAATATTCTAAGTGAAGCAACACAATCTCCATGTAGACGAGCAAGTTGCACAGTGTACTTTTCACCTTCTTTATCCATTTCACATCTTGACCACACCGCCAGCTCATATCAGGAAGTAGCTTTAAAATGTAATCCTAGTGAGATATGTTTAATGCCATATCACAAAACATTCTAAGTAAAGCAACACAATCTCCACGAATACAAGCGGTGCACCTTCAACTTCCTCTGTCCATTTCACATGACCACACCACCAGCTCAGGTCAGGAAATGACTATACAATTATATTAAACACAAGTGAGATATGTTTAATGCCATATCACGGAATATTCTAAGTGAAGCAACACCATCTCCATGCGGACGAGCAAGTTGCACAGTGTACTTTTAACCTTCTTTATCCATTTCACAACTTGACCACACCGCCAGCTCATATCAGGAAGTAGCTTTAAAATTTAATCCTAGTGAGATATGTTTAATGCCATATCACGGAACATTCTAAGTAAAGCAACACAATCTCCATTAATACAAACACTGCATCTTAAACCTTTTTTGTCCATTTCACAACCCGATCACACCGCCAGCTCATGTAAAGAAATAGCTGTAAAATGTATGATATGTCATGAAATGGCGACAAAAATATATTAAACACAAATGAGATAAGTGTAATGCCACATCACGGAACATTCTAAATGTTACACAGTGCACCTTGAACCTTTTTGTTCATTTCACAACTTGACCACACCGCCAGCTCAGGTCAGGAAATGGCTATAAAATCATATTAAACACAAATGAGATAAGTTTAATGCCACATCACGGAACATTCTAAATGTTACGCAGTGCACCTTTCACCTTCTTTGTCCGTTTTACAACTTGACCACACCGCCAGCTCATGTCAGGAAGTAGCTATAAAATGTAATACTAGTGAGATATGTTTAATGCCACATCACGGAACTTTCTAAGTAAAACAACACAATCTCCACGAGTACAAGCGGTGCACCTTTCACTTTGTCCATTTCACAACTTGACGACACCACCAGCTCACGTCAGGAAGAAAACCTATAAAAATCTCTTTCCGAACGTTAAATTCACTATGAAACTGAGACCTGGGTTATCACTGGACTCCACTCCGCCGTAATGTCCATTTTATAACCTCCGGCACAGGCATTTCAGCTCTTCTAAGTTGATTTAAGCACTCTCTTTCAGCACCGCTCACAGATAAAGCTCAGGCCAGGGCCAAAAGTTCAATGCTGTCCGACGCAAACTTATAGCAGAGGACGGGAACACATTTTGGGACTATATACGAAGTCAATGAGCGAATCGGAATGTCCCCCTAACCCCTAACCCCTCATTCACTGCGCAGTTCAATGCTATTGTGCGAACGCTGTAGTGCACTCATTCAGAAACCGATTCAGACACTACTTTGTCTTCAAAAGTTGCCAGAACTAAAATGGAGTAGTGATCAAATCTAACATGGCATTCTATAGGTCGGTGTTATTTAAAGGTCCTATATTACACAAATATAAGAACTTAATATCTTATTCTAGACAAAACAAGGTCCTATACTACACAAAATTGATTGTTGCGAGCTTTAAGTCATGTTAAGTAATCAAAAACATACCTGGAGTTGTATTTTGTTTCGTTCACACATGTTTGAGTAATCCTTTATTAGTTTGTCTACATCTCCAACGCTCCAAATACCCTGTTCCACATGGCGATGTCATAAAAAGAGTGTTAAAATTGACTCTCATAGATTCAGTTTTAACATTTTCGCAGGGTTTATATGAGTCCAATCTGTGCTAGAGTTAATTTAACATTTTTGGAAATGTTAATTAAGTAACACTGGACCCAAGTTCCTGTTTAACCCCAAAATCAAGAGTTATATTCATGTTTTGAGAGTTAACGGGGCGGCACGGTGGCTGAGTTAGTCATTCCTCACAGAAAGAAGGTTCTAGATTCGATTCCCGGGTTGCCCGGGCCTTTCTGTGTGGAGTTTGCATGTTCTTCACATGTCTGGATGGGTTTCCTCAGAATCAAAAAGGTTTTATTGCCATATGAGTGAACAGCATTCACAACATTAGGAAATTGCTGCGGTACTTGGAGCGGAATGTAGACAAACACTAAACATGCAACAAATAAAATAGAATAAAATTAAGTAGAAAACAATAAACTATAATATAACAGAATTTACAAATTTACAAGAATATAAGAATGTAACAGTGGAGGTAATGATCAGTGCAAAACAGACAGGTGCAAATATCCAGCACAGGGTCATGTGACTGAAACAGAGCGAGGGGTGGGAACAGTCTGAGTGTTATTGTTCATGAGTCCAACAGCAGAGGGGAAGAAACTGTTTTTATGGCACTCCGGTTCCCCCATCAACCCAAAACATGCAGCACCCCTATGAACTAACATCAAGGACCATGACGTTCCCCAGTGTCGGGCCAGGCTCAGTCCAAAAGGACGACGTGGGGCCAGCCTCCTGTGGGCTCACCACCTGCAGAGAGGTTCAGAGGGGTCAGGTGCGCAAAGGACTGGACGGCGAACTGCTGCCCCCGTGACCCAGCCGGATAAAGTGGAAGAAGATGGATGGATGGAGTAAATGAATAACACTTTCTGTGGTTATCCTGATTTAGCTAAACACACAGAGGTGTTTTATTTTTACACTTTTTTAGTTAATTTAAGATGAAATTATGTACAAAACTGCTTCAAACTGGTCTTCTCTGGCAGGAGTTTGAAGTGGTGGATGGACGGGGCCAAATTAACACTAAAGGAAGTTTAATTAACACTTGTGGAAACTGAATTAACTTCAACCATATCGACTCTGGTAAATAACTCGACCCCCTATTTAACTTTCAAATAGTTAAAACAGCTCGTTTTACCTTTAGTTCAGTAAAGATTTGACAATTCCAGACCTGAAATCATCCAAATGATTCTAATGAAGATGTGTGGAGTTTAAAAATGCAGTGGAGCACTTCCTGTCTTGCCACATGAGAGAAGTCTGAGAGAAGAACTCAGCCTAAATGCGCAGAATTTGTGTATTGTTGAACCTGTAAGAAAACAGATGTGGGCAAGTAAAATTAATATTGTTGAAATTTGAGTTTTGTTAAATTATAGAAATTTCTAGGGTATAGTAATAGTTGTAGCACCGTGAAATCAATATAATAGCGAAAACGGGCCCTTTTTCCCATCTAAGTACCACATTGTAGAATCTGAAAATCACGAATCACATATTTCCAAACAAAATCCATTATTCTTTTCACTAATGGTTCGCTATCGATCATTTAGTCTCTTAAAATTCTGAAATCTCGTTAGGAATTCACTTCATTTATTCCATTTTGCCAACCTGTCACGCTAGCATCACTGGAAAGCAAAGTCCTCATAACTGCAGTCAAATGAGTCCTTTTAGAAAGATCGAGACAAGGCTTAATTTAATAACACTTTAATCATCGTAATTTATTGTTATTTCTTTGTATTCCGCTGCCTTTTTACTTAATTAAGTCTGAAAATCATTGTTTTTGTGACATTGGAATCATCTTGAAATAAAAATTGTCACGACAGAACAGATGGTCATTTATTGTCCCCGTCTTCGAAAAGTAACTTCACTTCTTGTTAGATTTGTGTTGGATTTACCTCTCAAAGTGAAAACGCTCTGTTCCACCTTGTGATGTCATGTGGGAATACAGGAAGTGCTCCACTGTGTTTTTAAACTACCGTCGCCACAATCGTTTGGATGATTTCAGCCCTGGAAATGCCAATCTTGACCGAACTAAACGTAAAAAAAGGGAGCTGTTAACTTGAAAACTACCACTTTATGACATCACAATGTAGATGAACTAATAATAAAAGGCTACTCAAACATGTGAATGAAACAAAACACAACTCCAGGTCTGTTTTTGAAGAGGAAACGGCATTAGAACATGACGTAAACCTCACAAAAGTCCATTTTTCGTCATATAGGACCTTCGAAGACCTGCCACTATCTCCAGGGACAATTTTTCCGTTGTAAATTGGATTATATTGTGGGAAATGTTTCAACTTTTTCACTTCTTTACCTTTTGCATGCTTGGACCTAAGATATAACTTCACCACGCAGGAAAAAGCATGGAAATCCAGCCTGATACTATATGGAACGGTGATTTAAAAGCGTATTCTTTGGGGGTAAAAACTGAAAGTACGAGAAAGCTTTTGTTCCGTCTTGTTTGACTCGACTTGAATAGAATTACCTTTAGGTGAACCTTTATACCTGACGTACATTTTGAGAGAACGCTTGAAGCTATACAGTCATAAGAGACATGTGTTAAATGATATGCTTCCGGAATGCAAATCGGCCAAAAAAACCAAAACAAAACAGTAAAAAAGCAGTTACTCAAGGTATGTGAATGTGTAGCTTTATTGCTGTAATCGTACGTCTAATTATAAAGTGTTTTATTGTCTGATCAGGAAGCAGATGTTAACATGCTAGTTGTTGTTATTCGATCTGGTCATTGTGGTGAATAATTAGGATGCTCTGAATGCATGAGGTTAGTGAGGAATTAGGAAACCAGTAGCAGCATCCAAATTTTGATCCCGTTAAACCTTCTCAGTATTTTACCGGGATATATGATATTACCGTGACTAATTAAGAATTATTTTGTAGTTTGCGCCTAAACCCTTCAGACAGCTCCAGCAGAACGTATGCACGATTCTCTAGCACTGTGTTTCTCAATCGAAAAGCCGATCAAACTGGACTGGGCACGTTTAGCCACTTGTATCAGATCTACAGTGAAACTAACCACAGAATAGGCTTGGATTTACTGTATTCACAGGCTGACCATGGTAAACGCCAGGATTTCAAAAGTACATTTCAATTTAGAAGCGTCTTGTACCAATGGAGCCATAAGATACTGTGGGTAAAGCTCTGCCCCCTCCACCACCTGCTCTATTTGGGTTCAGCCCATTGGTCCGGCAGCCCAATAGTCTGAAAATGGAGCAGTGAGTAGAGATTAGTCCGCATTAGTCCGAGCGAACACAGTGGAGATGCATGGAGGACTTGTAACGAGGATAAATGCTCGTACATTTGGGATGTGGCTGGAATTGTCGTTGGGAAAATTAGAAAAAAATTGCAAAATTCATTTTAACATGTTCTTGAACATATTTACTGTTATAATGATCTGGCCCAGCTTCAGTCAGTAGTTTTCCACCGAAACTCGCATCTCTTTCCCAGGTACATCCCCTCACTGTCCAGTCCTCCCCTCATTATTTATGGCATGATTCATGATGATCTGTATAAAACCCAGTGTGGGACTGCCCCACTCTCTCTCTCTCTTCTGTCCTTCTTCTGATCCACTCACTCTTCTATCTCTGATCTTCCTCTTGCAAGAGAAAAAAACCCCAAAAAGACAATTGCTTGACTCAAAGATCTTTATTTCGTTCTCACCTAAATATTTCCACGACAAGAGGCAGTCCAGGACGGAGCCACAAACACCAGAACAAGAAAATCTACGCCGTGTCATTAGAGGCGTATAAATATATATACACCGCAAACGCTAGGACTGAACCAGGACTAAACCAGGACTAAACCAGGACTGGACAGGACTGAACCAGGACATAGCATTAAACTGAAAATACCACCACACATTCATTTGTCCTGAGCAAACAAGTTTAGGTATGAATAAAGCTATCGACTGAGCTTTTGTTAATGCTATCTGAATTGTGAGGTCAAAAAAAAAAAAAAAGTTATAATTCATTGGGAAAAAATGCCAAATAACATTCAAAAATATATCTAAAAAAATAAATAAATGAATAAAAATAATAATAAAGTGCATATTTAAACCATTTGGAAAAAATGCCAAATAACATTCAAAAATATATATTTAAAATAAATAAATAAAATGAATAAATAAATAAATAAATAAATAAAATGAATAAATAAATAAATAAATAAATAAATAAATAAAGTGCATATTTAATCCATTGGGAAAAAATACCAAATAGCATTCAAAAATATATATTTAAAAAAATAATAAAATAAAAATAATGTGCATATTTAATTCATTGGGGGAAAACACCAAATAACATTCAAATATATATATATAAATATATATATATAAATATTAATAAATATTAATATGTTGGACAAGTTCAAAATGACAGAAAAGCTTTACAATAAATTTACAATATCTTAATGTATTAAACAAAACGACTCTTGTGCGCTTTAAATCGTGTTATGTTGTTACTTTCTCAGAAACTTATCTGGAGTTGTGTTTTGTTCTGTTCACACGTCTGAGTAACTCTTTATTATTCGTCTGTCTACATAAGCCTATTATTACACGGCCATTGCTTCACTGCTTTTTCTGCTATACCTCTCAATTCTATTCCCCCCGCAGAATATCCTATACTTTATCTGACATTACGCTCGTACAAAAAGCAGAATTCACACGCCGAGTTTAGCCTTTTCGAGCACAAAGAACTCCCCTTAAACCGCGCCAATAGCTGGACCGTATAAAAACGCTATCTGTCCATCCATTCAGTTCCACCTGAGGGGAGGACTTCAAATCAATTTCCCCCTGGCGGCCGGCTTTTTGATATGCTCTCTTCTCAGTCTGCTACTTTCAGGCCATGAAGTTCACAGTAAGATTTGAAGTTTAGGTGAAAAAGATTTTGGCGGGGGCGATTTTTTTTCAAAGAGCGCCTTGAACAAATCGAGATGGCCAAACTTGGTGACCTTAACAACTTCTTTTCTTTTTGTGTAAATAACAGCGTTGTATTAGTTTTAGCCTAAAGGTGCGCTGTGGAACTTTTCGCTTGGTGGTCCGTCGCCTTCTCGTTTCCATGGAGATGTCATTGTTCTACCTGGAATGTTCCGCAGTATGACATTAAACACATCTACCTTGCGTTTATTCAATTGCAGTTGGTTTTATAGCTCAAAAACATCGAGAAAAACAATGTTCTGACTGTGAGCGGTGTCGCCTCTCCGCAGACCTGACCTGTAACTTGGTCTGGTTTGGTCTCCATGACGATAGAAAGGTTTAATATGACGCTGTGGAACATTCCGGACAAAGCAAGAACATCAACGGAGACTACAGCAGAATTTGATGGACTCTAGAACTGTGTCGATGGAGGGTACGTCACCTGCTTGTCTCCATGGAGATGTTATGATGATGATTAAGAATGTTACACAGTATGGCATTAGACATATGAATCTCAAACACATTTTTAAAGAACGGGTATGGAGCGAAATCGACTTTTTGGAGCTTTGTACCATGTTATAACGTTCCATCGTCAAAAAACATGCCTGAAATGGGTTTAGATGTCATCCAAGCATGTTTGAGTCATTTAGCGATCTCTTCTGGGCCCTTTTCAAATTCTTCTTATCTTTAGATGATAGATTCTGTGCAGTGATCCACCCAAAAGCCTACATCACACATGCTTCCACACAAAAATCGTCCATAAATTTACAAAAACGTGGTACAAGGAGGAAGCTTTTCTCCAGAGCAAATGAGAGTCAGGTTTGTGGAAATGCAAGCCCACTCACATGTTTTTCTGCATTCGTCAAAAGTGCAAAAGTTATAGGCAGGTGTAAACTAGGAATGGCTTAAAAAATGGAAGTGTTCATTTATTTTCATCCATCAACAAAATGCAGTGAATGAACAAAAGAGAAATCTAAATCAGATCCATATTTGGTGTGAGCTTTGCCTTCAGAAGAGCGTCAGTTCTTCTAGGTTTTACTTGCAGACAGTTTGTGAAGGAACTGGGCTGGTCGCTGTTCCAAACATGTAGAAGAACTAAGCCCAGATCTTGTGTGGATGGAGCTTCCTCACATCCTTCTGTCTCTTCATGGAATCAGACACACTCCATGATGTTGAGGTCAGGGCTCTGTGGGGCCCGACCATCACCAACACAACTTCTGCTTCTTCTTTACGCTCAAGAGAGTTCTGAATGACTTTGGCTTTTTCTTTTGTTCACTCACTTTGCATTTTGTAAATTGATAAAAACAGACAATCATTATTTGTTTTTTGTTTTTTTGAAAGCATTCTTTGTTTACAGCATTTTTTCAAACCTGCCTAAAAGTTTGGCACACTATTGTACATTTATTTTAATTAAATTGTATTAAATTTAATTTAATCTAATTTTATTTTATTTTTTTATTTTACTTGTATTTTATTTTATTATTATTTTATTTTTATTTTATTTATTTTTACTACAAAGTGACATACTGGGGATTTTTTTTTTCACTGCTACAGAAAAAAAAAAAAGTTGTGTAGTGGCATTCTTACTGTGAACCTTCATTCTTACTGTGAACCTTCTCGCCTCTCCACAGATCTGAGCTGTAACATGGCCTGGCATCTGTGCAGGCTTGTCCCCATCGAGATAATGTAACTTTAATGCCATGAGAAGGAACATTCCAGGGCATTTACGAGGTATGATCACCCAATTGTGCATGTTTTAGATCGTAGTGTCTAGTTTTTAGGGTAGTGCCTGAAGTACAACCATCCATGCACGGTAAGAACATGCAAACTCTGCACAGAAAGGTCATAAATACAACTTTATGACTTCTAACAACTTCGCTGGACAGATCATTGCTTTGTATTGTATATCAATACGTTGTTTTTGAAGGAATAGCCCTCAAACAACTCGAATATTCTCTTTGCTTCCCTTATTGTTCGCCTGTCCTAACACGCCCTCGCTGCGGAAAAAAACATGCAAAAAACACCATTTCAGAACAATTGTCAAAAGAATTAATAATAAAAAATTACTGAGACACTTGAAGCATTCGTTCGCCGATCACACGCGAATTTACAAATGAAAAAAGGGCAGCACCGTGCAGCCCCATTAACTTTGCAAATGGTACAGCGAGCGTCATTTTTATAGAAATATGTCAAATGAAATGGATTGAAAATAAGGAGGTAGGATCTTTATGGTTTAGTGAGTGCAAGGGGAAAAAAAGAAAAGTTCAAATCATTTCATATTGTCAACACTTGAAATAAAACACAACGTAAAGGTAAAAACACTATTTTTTTTACAACCATGTTCTAATGTTGTTACCTTCTCAAAAAAAAGACCTGGAGTAACTCTTTATTATTAGTCTATACATCTGCAGAGCTCAAAATGATCTGTTCCACCTTGTGATGTCATGAAGTGGCAGTTTTTCAAGCTTCACCAACCTTTACTTTAACTTACGTCAGTAGCGATGGGCAATTCCAGTTCTAAAATGACCCAAAAATTATTCTCGTGAAGGTGTGCGGAGTTTAAAAACACAGTGTAGCGTGCACTTCCTGTATTACCATGTGACATCACAAGGTGGAACAGAGCATTTTCAGTTTGAGAGAAGAACTCGACCTAAATACGCAGGATTTGAGTGTTAAACATGTGTAAATGAAACAAAACACAACTCCAGATACATTTGTGATGCGGAAACTAGATTATGACATGGATAAAAAATAGAGTAATATGTTCCCTTTAGAGATGTTACTCGAGTAAATGTAACTGAAAACTGTAAGTACTCATATGTGCATAAAACTATACATTTCAGATTGTCTCGAAGCTACAATTTGAGCAAAAGAAAATGAGTTTTGCAATTCCGCTCAGTATTTTCCGAGTCTGTGTGGGAGTGCACCAAAGCAAACATCCATCTCTCCGTAATTAGGCAAAGTGAAAAGCTGTTGCCAGGTTCAAACGCGTGGCAGGTATTAATTATTCTCCATACGAGCTCGCAGGTCACTCTATTTTTCCCCATTCTTATCATCCCGGCGCAGAGAGGTGCTCCAATTGTCATGTACGGCCCATGTTCCCCGCCGCCACTGACTTATTGCGCGGTGATTTCGGCTTGAAAAATGGACAATTATCAGGCTTGTCAGTAATCCGTCAGGAGTTCGACGGGTCCCGACTTTGTTTCGGAATTGAAATAAAGATCGGAGAGGAGGGGACCTGCGGGGCAAATGTAGAGCACGGAGAAATCTAGTTTAGAAATACGCCGGAGAATTATGATCCGCTAATGTGATGAAGGGATAATGGATCTGCTCCGATATTGGGGTTATGAGTTGACATTGTGCTATTGTGTTCGAGTCGGAGGAAAGTTTGGATGGACAAATGGGATTTCTTTTGTGGGTTGAGAAGCGGTGGAGTTGGATTTCAAAGAATCTTGAAAGAAATAAGAATGGATTGGTCTTACACGAGTCACTTTGCAGTTTGGTGCATTGTTCAGTCCATACGTGGTGGAGTAAGTTATTATTGTAGCCACAGCTGCCCTGAGACAGACTGACAGAAGCAAGGCTGCAAATCTGCACCATCGGCCCCTCCGACCACCACCATAATCACTCACACAACACTTTCATACTAGGCGGCGTGGGCGATTAGGTTAGGTCACTTTATTCGTACTCGTAGGTAAATTCGTTCGTTCATTTTTCAATATAGAAGCAAAACTAAGAAAACAAAAAAACAACTCTTTTCTTTATTATTTGTCTCTAAAATCAAAATAAAAAAACAGATAATGATTTGTTGATATATACAGTTCATATATATGGTCTATGGACAGTGTGAAAAATGTAATATATAAGTCGCACCTGAGGATAAATCGCAGGATCCACCCAAACCCTGAAAAAGTGCGACTTATAGTCCAAAAAATACGGTGCAAATAAAGTGTTACAGAGCTCCAGTGCAGAATGAAACCATCAGGGGGGTTCATATACTGTAAGGCCCAGGAGAGATCGCTATATTACTCAAACATGAAAAACATTAATTAAATTTCTTTCTTCATTTATCTGTCTATTTTTTCATTTCATTTATTTACTTTCTTTTTTAAAACATTTTTATTATTTTTTTTATGTTTATTAGTCGTGTGTTTTTCTTTGTTTATTTATATTTATCGTCAATATTTTTGTTGTAATTTTTGTTTCGACACAAGGGTGGGGGGGGAAATGGGGACATTTAAATAAATAAATAAATAAATAAATAAATATTGTATCTACTCTAATGTTGTAATGTGTCAGCCAAGAAAATATATGGGCTTTTTGGGGTTTTTTTTAAGCATTAGTTCAAAAATAATATGATTAAAGTAGAAATGGTCCATGAAATGAGTTAAGTGTTCCAGCGCTCCAGTGCAGAATGGTTCCATAAATTAATTAATTCATCTCACCTAGCTAAAAATCACAATAAATATGAACTATATCAATACATAGATTACAATTTAAGTGAAGTGTCTTGCCCGAGGACACAACAACAGTTTTGGACACCTTGAATTCCCAGTGGGCCCGGTTCTGCTGAGCTCCTGAGGTGAGACCTGATCAGGCTTTGAAGAGGAGGTTTGGCCACAGTGTGCTGAATAATACAATGATCTTATAATTGGCCAGACCTGTTCGATCGGAGACCACAGGGAACACCAGGAGTTATGGGGAGGCAGCAGTGGCTCTAGTGGATGTTGTCGTGTCCTTAGGCAAGACACTTGACTCACACTGCCTGTGTCAGAATGTGGTGTGTGTTTTAGTGTTGATGTTGGTCAGAGGGGCAGATAGATTGTACTGTAGAGTGAATGAGCAATGCAATATGAAACACTTTAAAGACGACTGTCTGTAATTAGACTGGCAGACCTGTTGGTATTATCACATATCACCACTAGATGGTATCTGTGTTAGTGCTGCCTGATAGAGTGCAGCTTTGGTCTGATAAAAGAGCACAAAGACCAGACCAGAGAGCACAGAGGAGTGTGAAAAAAGCACAGATGAGACAGAAAAAAGCACAGATGAGTCTAAAAAAGCACAGATGAGACTGAAAAAAGCACAGATGAGACCGAAAAAAGCACAGATGAGTCTGAAAAAAGCACAGATGAGAGAAAAAAGCTCAGATGAGACAGAAAAGAACAGATGAGACAGAAAAGAACAGATGAGACAGAAAAGCACAGATGAGACAGAAAAAAGCACAGATGAGACAGAAAAGCACAGATGAGACAGAAAAAAGCACAGGTGTTAGGTGAGGGCCCAGGTGAGGGATGTGGCCAGGTAATGGGAGGGGCCAGATTAGGGGAGGGGTCAAGGGAGGGTCCAGGGGAGGGGAGGGAAGTGGTGGCTCAGGTTTTACATCTCAAAATAAACGTACAGACGGCAGCTTTAAACGTGCACTGCGAACTGTTTCTATTTCCATTGGAGGGTCCATCACCTGCTTGCCTCCACGGAAATGTAGTTAATATTTGCTTAGGTTTGGGAGCAGGACCACGCCTCAGCCACCCTCGCCTCCTCTCCAGCCAATCACAGCTCACTTCTACCGCACCTCAATTTCCCAGAAGACTATTTATAGCAGCCTATCCCGGCGACCCAGTTCGTCCCGAATAACTCGACCCCACCCCCCCAACCCTGATGTGTTCTCTTCCAGACATAAGACGCCTACGAGGGGGGTCCCGTCCAGCTGGGCCATGTGAAGATTGAGACTGAACCCCCACCCTGAGTCTCAACCCAGCCGACCCGCCTCGTCTCAATACAATAAACTCTTTTCACTTTGCACACGTGTTGTTGGCGTGGTCCTTGCTAGTGAAACATCATTGCTTTGTCTAGAATGTTCCACAGTGTAGATTAAACCTCTCAGCACAATGGAGACAAGCAGGTCGCAGCACTTTTTGAGCACAAGAAACATCCGCAATGAAGAAATTCTAGATGAATTATTATTATTAACTGGATGGTTGACAGTTGCAGTTGAAATGAATCACACTATGGAGATCACAAAAATCGAATTGTAAAGAATTGTAATAAAATATGATAATGTACAGGTGCAGATTACAGCACGTAAATGTCCAAAGATGGCGCAAAGAGGAATTTTCAGATTGCCGACTTGCTGTAGAGACGGCAAACCAGAATTTGTCGATATCGATGTCTTGACTTTTATATAATGAGACAAACTAGAAGCACTTTTTATGACGATCCAACTCTTTCTCTTCACTAAAACGATCTATTTCCTTGTCTAAACTGCGTAATTTGGTATTCGCCGTGAGCGGAGTCGTGAGTCAAACGAGCTGTGTTACTCGGAAAAGCGTCCTGACAGGTACAAGCGCCTGACAGACGGGTTCCTGACAGGAGCCAAACGAGCTCATCAGCACAGATCCCCTAATCTGAGAACACGACGAGACAAGGCGTCCTTCTCTCGCTATTCCACCGCTAATAACCCAACTACAGGAGAAATAATAATAAAATGGGCTAGCTCGAAATATAATGATATACTTTTGTGTCTTACAGAACTGCAAATTGAATATATTTCTTTTTCAAACCTGCAAATACATGTAAGAAAACAAAAAAAAGTATTTTGGTTAGATTTTTTTTACCTGTATGTAACCAGATAAGTCAACTATTAAAAGCTGTGTCAGTTTTTCTTTCTTTGTATCCATGGAAACGTTACTATTTTGTCTTGATTCTTCCGCAGTATGTAAATAAACTTGGTAATCACAATGGAGACAGGTTAATGGTCAGATCTATGGAGAAGCGAGCGAGAACGTGCTGAGAACTCATTTTTTTAAGGTGTTTTTGAGCTGTAAAACACCCGTAATTGAACAAATGCAAAGGGGGACATGTTAAATGCCCTAATGTGGAATATTCCAGGCAAAGAAATAACATCTCCATGGAGACAAATACCTTAGAAGTTACATAGTGCACCTATGAGAGCCAATTCTAATTTGCATTGACAAATTGAGTGACAAAAATTGCATTAGTATAGTATGAGTATAGCAAAAAAATAAATAAAAATGAAAAAAAAAAAAAATCCAATTATTTTCACAAAATAATGATTTTTTTTTCTTCTTCAGTTTTATGTATTTATTTATTTTTATTTTTTATTTTTTATTTATTGATAGTTTTTTTTTTTTTTTTGGGGGGGGGGGGGGTTAATTTTTTTTGCATTATATATAAAAAATCAAAAAGAATAGAAATTTTGTCACATGTCATTATTGCATTTAGCATGACCATTTCTTGCATTTAATTTAACATAATATCATACAACCTGAGCAAAAACTCAATTAACAATGAGCCACGCTAGCCAAAATTACCCCCAAAAACGCAATCAGTTTCTATTATCGAAACATTCTATCCACAATTTTACCAACAACTACACACAATATGTTTTCATTTGCATTTTTATACACACATTTCCTTCTCCACACATATAATATTGTAAACCCCAAGCCACAACTCAAGTGAACATGCAAAATCTTGACAAAGAACAAGCCAAACTAGCCCAAATTAGCCCAAAAAATGCAACCAATCTCGATTACCAAAACATTCTACACACAATTTTACCAACAGCTACAAGCACTACATTTTCATTCCTATATTTATACACACATTTTAGGGATGCTCGATACTTCCACAATACACTCGTACACGTTAAACATTTGCCAATACCGCTATTACACGACACAGTCCGCAGTATCCCGGTTTCAGTATCCAGAATAAGTCCCTAAAGTGATTTAGTGATTTGGAGTGAGATGGAGAGTTCGGTAAACTTGTTCTGTTGTTTCTGCTCTAGGTTTGTGAATAACTGTTCATATGTGACGTGAACACACCAGACACATGTTCAGCCTGTTCTTCTCTGTTCTATTGTCTTTACTATAACTTGTCTTTGTAGATGAAATGTCTGTTCCTGGCGTCTGATTTGATCAAATTAATTTCACCCCAAAAATGTGGCTTATATATGTTTTTTTTCTTCTTCACTGTGCATTTTTTGGCTGGTGTGACTTATACTCCAGAGCAATTTATAGTCCGGAAAAATACGGTATATTGGTAAAGTATCGGTATTGGCATTGTGAAGTACAGAAATGATTGTACTCGTGTTCGTATCGGTTTTCAAAAAAGGAGTATCAGTGCATCTTTACACATTTTCCTTCCCCGCACAGTAATTATCAGCATTGCAATCACGTACAATCGCAAAATCTTAATTAACAACTACCCACACGGGCCAAAACGAACCCAAAATTTCAATCAATCTCTATTATCAAAACATTCCATACACAATTTTACCAACAACTCCAAGCAACACATTTCCATTGGCGCTTTTATCCTTTTATTTCCTTCCCCACGCAGTAATCATCTGCATTGCAATCAAGCCCATCGCCATCACAACACGATGAATAAACCATGCCGTTTCATGAATTATAGCACCCCGCCAGATTGTCCATATGACGTTATGTAAAATTATTATTATGAATAAGTCAATACAGTACTTGCTTGAGTCGGCACCGCTCGGGATAGGAAGGGAGGGAGGACGTGCTTACCTAGAAGACAAAAAAGAGGGAAAAAAATATTAGTGTCATAGTAATGTCATAGTACACATAATTAATCCCCCTGGAGATTTGAAAGATTGTCCGACCCGAGTAAAATTATGCGCGTGTTGTTTTTTTTTTTTGGACAAAGACGCGCACGGCAACAGCATAGCAACAAGCGGCGATATGCAAATCGCTTTATGTAAATGGTAACGTAGATAGAGATGTCAAAATTCATAAAGCGTACGAGAATTTTCCACGGGGAGTGACAGCGATTGGTTGGGCAGCGGAGCTTGACGGGGAAAGGGAAAAAAAAAGTGGAGTGGGGAGTTTAGTTTCGTTTGATTGACTTGAAGAATATGAGAAAACATGAAGTTATGAAATTAGAATATAGATAAAATTCAAATGGAGAGGCGCAGAATTGCGGACAGCATGCTAAATTTGTGTAATTATTTTTGAATGTAATTGGAATCAAAGGGATGTCCTGACAATTTGGAAGAAAATTTTAAAAGATGGCAATTTTCTGATCTATGTTTGAATGTTATAATAATAATACATTTTATTTATTAGGCGCCTTTCTGGACACCCAAGGTCGCCTTACAACAAATAAACAAGTCAAGTGCAATTTAAAATATACAGTTAAAAGCCGACAGTTAAAGTGGGACAGTATGGAATTGATTGATTGCATTTAGCATTGTATTTAGTGTTTATTTTATTAATATTTAGTTGCTGTTTCAACTTCAGAAACATACCTGGAGTTGTAAAGATGTAAAGTAAAGTGATTAAAAGTCGATTATTTCATGGGAAAAGCGGCTTTCATTTGGGATTTTAAAAGAACAAAATGGCTGCCTGGGCTCTTTTGTACCAGGAAGTTATGTGACATCACATGACTCAATCAAAGAGTCAACAGTGAACAAGATATTAATCAGACATGGAAGAAGTACATAATTTTGTTAGTTAAGGAAAAGTACACATACGAGAGAAAAATAAAAAAGTGAGTGCCACAACTTTCAAAACATGCTGGGCAAGTTGTCAATGTTACTTAAAAAAAAAGATTTTCCAATCAGGATGCAGAATGAGCCTCACATGACTCTCTCATTTGGGTTGCCAGTTTCAGTGCTAAAATCCAGTTGGTTTAAACCTAAAAAGACTGTCTCAGATGGAAAGGAGACAGTGTAATCCCTCATTCATTCAGGAGCGGTTCGTTGTAGAGGTTTCAGCAAATTAACAAGTCAAAAAACTTCTCTCTTTGTGGCTGGACTTAGTGAACTCAGAGTAGAATAAGTCTTAATGACTGACGACAGAATCAAATGTAAAAGGAGTTGATTGCAAAAACAGCGCTCAGATGATCACTGTTGAAATGTTATCTACACAAAAATAGTCAAAAATAGTCACATAAACAAGAGAATTTCCTATGTAATTTACTAACTACATCAGCCCAGCAAATAATTAACAACGCAAATAAAAAACTGACAGTATCCGACTATTTACATGTGGGCATATTCTAACGTCTCAACTCAAAATGTGCATCATATATTTTTTGCACAACCACTCACTTGATGCATGTTCATTTTTTATTTCTGCTGCAGTTTTTTTTTTTTTTTTTTAATATACATTTGTGCATACTTGTGGACTGACTCAACCGACAGACTGGGCCATGTAATCTCGATTTGTTCAGTATTATCATTATTACTGTTGTTGTTATTATGAAATGTGTGTTAAAGATGAGTTATGTATGGCCATTTAACATTTTCAAGTGAATAACATACAAATTTATGAAAAATATTTTTAAGTTTGTTTATTCACTGGTTGTGAACGGTCAGTGCCCCAGGACCACATGGATACTTATTTTAAACTAATAATCATAGAGAACAGTTTTAGTTTCCTTTTTATGTACTTATCAGATATATACTTGACAAAGTTCATTCTAAGTGGACTCGACATACAGAAAATATGCTCAAATGTAAATGAGAATCCAAAGTTCATGTATTTGGACACATTCTGGGGTCCTGTTTTTGTTTTCTAAGTTCAGTCATTTGCTGTGTGCATTCATCCTCATCCATCTGTAATGTACAGTGCTCATTAAACAGACCGGAGATACTGTTCTTGGGGTTTGTTGACAACACATTTGAATTCATTTATGGAACAAGCTTGATACACACTGCAGTTTCATTAAGGACATGGGGACAAAAGTCACTGAATGAGCTGTATGGAACATTTTGAATTTAAATTTCATAATCTTCAAAAGAACAGATCTGTGTCCCCAAGAAAATCGCACTTATATATATATATTTTACGCAGATTAATCACACAATTTATTTTGAACACACATGCTCCTCTATGGAAAGCGCGATGATGACCTGAAAGGCGGCGCAGGTTATTAGGTCAGTGATCAGGTCTGTCCATATGCGACTTTAGATCAAATTAAGGTAGTTTGCAGTTATTGCAGTGATGAACTCTCTTTCTACAGAAGTTTAACATCAACATTGACAACATTGCACCCACGGCAATGTTGTCAACAAAAGTACCAGCGATAAGTAGACCAGCGCCTTTAAGAAATGGATAGCCACAGCATGTAAAAAATGTCAATAATATAACTTTTTGATAATAAATTGCATTGTCAAAATATTTTGGTCTTTTTTTTGAAGAATAATTAACTGCAATTCATCGTGATTAATCTGATTTAAAAAAAAATAATCATGTGACAGCACTACATCAAATATAACTTTTACTAATAACAATTGTAATGTTGATTTGTTCTTAAATACAAAAACATTGGGCACGATGTCTTTGTTATTTGTTATTATTTGGTATTTTGGTTCAAGACGTTTATCCAATCAGAAGCAAAATGATCCTCACATGACTCAAACTTTAAATCTAAGTTTAAGTCATTGATTTATGCTCTATGTTCTGTTACATGCAAACAACAATAGTCGCAATTTAACAAAATTCACTTTACTTTATGCTAGTTAAATTATGCTAATTAAGATTCTAGTAACGTTAGATATTGTAATAGTTTGATTTATTTTGTCATTTTATTTCAAAAATAGCCAATCGGGGCAGGAAATGGGAAGGGCACTTACTTAGCAGAGAAACGCACTAGCTGTCAATCAAACCTGTTGCTAACGCTCGGCGGCAGCGGCCTCAGGGAATGAAGCCGTCTGATTGGTCCGTTATTTATGCTCATATCTTGATTTAGGAACAAGATAGAGAAATGAAAAATTCAGGATCACGTACAGAGGTACAGAGAGAGGAGCGATAAGGCTTTGGCAACACAGGTTCAGTTGTGATTTTTTAACTGTAAAAGCAAATCCTACATACAGTTAAAACCACGCACTTTTCTCTGACACTCTCTTCTCTTCTGCCGTTCGACGTGTTTTGGTAAAAGCTCCATTTCTTAAGCACAGCTACCACTTCACTGACAGTGAGCGGATGCAGATAGTGGCCGTACCTTTGGCGCTTTCACGAAACACTTTACGATTTCACGCTAGGTCGAGCTACCGTGCGCACGCCAGAAGGAGTTACGAGAGATCGAGAGAAAACCGGCGTCAGGGTAAATACGACGCTCAGATCTTTAGCGCAAGACGAGAGAAATGTGATGTTTGTCGAGAAAAGTGAATTAAGCGAAATGTGTCAAGAGGAGAGGGAAAGTGAGGGATGACGGGTTTAAAGGAATAAAGCCTGTGGATGTATTGATTTGAGAAAGAAGAAATACACAAAAATAGTGTTATGTTGAAACTGTACTCAGGGTATAAAAAGTATTGAACATGAAGTACTATTTGGTCTCTGGTGGATATAGTAAATGTAAACTTTCTATAGTAAAAGCACGGTTACATGGCTGAAGCTGGAGTCAATTTCAAGTATACGATTTACTTACTACTACTACTACGACTACTACTGCTACTACTTCATGGATGATTTAGAATAACCTTCACCAACTACTATTACCACTCTTTGTAGTACTACTATTACTAATAACTGATACTTCAACATGCTCGACCTCTTCATGCATGACTTAGAAATAACTTTTATATCCACTGTTAATGGAGTTTTTACTACTACAATTAGTAATACTACTACTGCAACTACTACTACTATTACTGTTTGTCATATGATTACTACTATCCCTACTACTACTACTACTACTACTACTACTACTACTATTACTCCTACAACTACTACTATCATTACGACTACTACTACCGGTACTACTACCACTACAACTCCTACAATTACTTCTACCATTACTGCTACTACTGCTACTACTATCATTACTACCACTACTAATACTACCATTACTACCACTACAACTACTACAACTAATAGTACTTGTATGACCACTACTTCTACATGATTGACTTAGCATAAGCTTCAAGATATCAAACTTGCTTCCCTTTAATGCAGTTTATATTAGTACTACTACTACTGCTACTTCTAATAAGAATACTACTACTACTACTACTACTTCACTCACAACCTAACCTTCAAAATCTCCACCTATATTCCCAATTGCTTGTACACCTCCACTCTAACTGTATTGCACATACGGTTGGGACCTGCTTCCATCCCTCTGTCCATCCCTCCATTCTGCCCATAGCCAGCACGTCTCCCCCTGGCCCCTCTCCTCTTCCTCCTCTTCCTCCTCTTCAGTCAAGTCAAGAAAAACTACTTCATATTTTTAGATAATGAAGCTACTCACTACGACTCGTACTAATATTACTACATCTATATCCTCAACTTAGCATGAGCTTCAAGATAGCCTATTTGTTTCTACTACTAGTACTACTACTACTACTACTACTGCTACTACTACTGCTACTACTACTACTATGAATATGACTACTACTACTACTACTATTACTACTACTATTACTACTACTACTACTAGTACTTCATGCATGACTTAGAATAACCTTCAAGATATACATTTTGTTTCTATTCAATGCCGTTTTTACTAGCACTACTACTACTACTACTACTACTACTACAGCTACTACTACTACTACTACTACTACTACTACTACTACTACTACTACAGCTACTACTACTACTACGACTACCACTACTAGTACTATTACTTCATGCATGACTGAGAATAACCTTCAAGATATCTACTTTGTTTCTATTCAATGCAGTTTTTACTACTACTACTACTACTACTAGTACTACTACTA
>CM068366.1:20698698-20706198 GCA_034769755.1 Odontamblyopus lacepedii
TTCTACTACTGCTACTACTACCACTACTACCACTACTACTATTTCTACTACTACTACTACTACTACTACTACTACTACTACTACTACTACTACTACTATTACTACTACTACTACTACTACTACTACTACCGTGACTCTTACAACTACTACTACTACTACTACTACTATTACCACTACTACTACTACTACTACTACCATTACTACTACTACCACTGCAAGTACCACTACTGCTACTACTACTATTAGTATTATTACTACCACTACTACTCCTACTACTACCATTACTACGGCCACTACTACTACTACCACTACTTCTACCACTACTACTACCACCACCACTACTATAACCATTACAACTGCCACCACTACTACTACTACGACTACTACTATAACTACCATGACTAATACTACTACTACCACTACTGCTCCTACTACTGCTCCTACTACTACTAGTACTCCTGTTAGTACTACTACTACGACCACTACCACTACCACTACTATTACAAATACTACTACTTCAACCACAACTTAACCTTCGAAATATCCATCTATATTCCCAGTTGCTATCTATCTATCTATCTATCTATCTATAAAAAAGATATATCTATCCAAATTTCAACCCAATATTATTTACTAGAGTTGTGATACCGACATGTGAGGTTTGATTTCGAGTCCCATTACTATTGCTACTGCTATTGTTGTGCCCTTGAGCAAGGCGTGGTGTGTTTTTCCTGAATAATCGAAAGGTTTTTTGATCACACCGGTTTTGTTAAGGTACACAAATACGTGTTGGCCGTGTATTTTATTTACTTCTGCTTTTGCTTTTGATGCGCTCTTCCTTGAGCCTCCCTTCGCTCTCTGCGCTAAGTCGCACCCCCTTCAGAGCGCCGTCACGACTCGATCGGCGCCTATTCCACTCACGAAACTACAGTGTGCAGTTTATAATCTTGTAATTGTAATTTTGTAATCAGGTTTACAAAATATATGCAGTAATTATGATCCAAATTGTAGTATTACCATAATAAATGAAAATATATTTGAATTACCTTTAGCAATTGAAGCTAAAAAGGTAATATTCTATGCTAAATCTCTCCTATTAACACTTGTAGTTAAAGATGAACTATGTACCTTTTGTACTTTTGTAATGGATGGTTCTCCACCTTTACTACTACTACTACTACTAATACTACTACTTCATGCACGACTTTCACGATATCCATTTGGTTTATACTGAATGCAGTTTTACTACTACTACTACTCCTACTATTACTGCTTAATCCAAGTCAGTTTAACTATCCTAGAACATCCTTTTTTGCATTGAAAACAGTGACTAAATCTGTGCTTTTGTAACAGGTCTGAATGACCCTCCAGACCTTTGTTCAGGCTTAGACCCTCAGAAGGACACGAAATTTCAATCAAGGGAAATTTCAAAATCATGCAGTAAAAAGTACTACTCCAATTCACCTGGAAGCCTGAGGGCCAAAGCAATTTGTCTGAGGGCCACATTTGGCCCCCGGGCCATAGTCTGGACATGCCTGTCCTAAAGGCTTAACATTTAAGTCTTTAGGACTAAGATTTTGTAGAGTAAAAATCCAATAAACTTCGCAGCTTTTTAGCTCCCAATCATGGGGCAGGAACCTGCTCAATCTGACAAAAACGCAGAGTTAAGAGTTAAAGTGAAGAGTTTTTGTGGTGTTATGGCACTGAGTGCAACTACTGCATCTATAACTGCCATTGGGAATAGAGGCAAGGAGATTTTTCGTGCCAAACAGTTAAAAATAAATATGTGTTGAGTTACGACGTTCTTCAGAAACTCAAGATCTTTCGGATCGGCTCCCAGTGAAGATCCGGCTCTCGCGACTCCCAAACAGCTCTGTATTTATCATTACCTCGTTTATGATCATGTTTTTGTCTTGAAACTTCTTTCCGTGCACACTTTGTCATTCACTCCCACTTATCTCTTATACCAGTTGAATTTTACGCACAGTCCACCTTAACCGTGGCTCCTTCTGCTGAAATACAAACCAGAGGGGCTGAAAATAAACACATTTTACTCATCAGCTCCGTTTCAATCGTGGAAATCCTCATTAATGTTAATCACTGTATGTAAGCCACCGTATCATTGCACTGAAAGGAACGAAACTCAAAAATAAAACCAGCCGTATTTGAGTTGTGTTTTCTCCGTGTTCAGACGTAGCATTAGCGTGAACACATGTTTAGGCAGGAGCCGGGAGCCAGACGCACAGATTCTAATCGAAATTATAGGCCCGGCCGTGATATTTGATGTAATTGCAGCTCGCAACTTTTGAACAAGACGAGCCGATGGAACCAGTGAGGACAACAGCCATTCAGTGTGTTTGTGCAGCAGACGCACATTTACATTTTCAACAAAAATATCCTCGTTTTCTCTTTCACTGTCTGTCTCTTCTGAATCTGTTTCTTGCTCTCACTCTCTCTCTCTCTTTCTCTCTCTTTCTTTCTTTCTTTCTCTCTCTTTCTTTCTTTCTTTCTTTCTCTCTCTCTCTTTCTTTCTTTCTTTCTCTTTCTGACTTTCTCTATGCCTCTTTTTCTCTTTTTTCCCACTTTATCTCTGTCTCTCTTGGTCTCTCCCTCTCTTTCGCTTTGTCTCTCTCTTTATCTCGGTCTCTCTTTGTCTCCCCCCTCTCTTTCTCTTTGACTCTCTCCCTCTCTTTGTCTCTCTCTTTCTCTTTGTCTCTCTCTCACTTTCGTTATCTGTCTCTCTATGTCTCTCCCTCTCTTCTTCTTTCTCTTTCTAACTTTCTCTGTCTCTTTCTCTTTTTTCCTACTTTCTTTATCTCTGTCTCTCTTGGTCTCTCCCTCTCTTTCGCTTTGTCTCTCTCTCTCTCTTTCTCACTTTCTTTATCTCTGTCTTTGTCTCTCTCCCTCTCTTTGTCTCTCTCTTTCTCACTTTCTTTATCTGTCTCTCTTTGTCTCTCTCCCTCTTTCTCTCTCTCCCTCCCTCTCTTTCTCTTTGTCTCTCTCTTTCTCACTTTCTTTATCTCTGTCTCTCTCTTTCTCACTTTCTTTATCTCTGTCTCTCTTTCTCTCTCTCCCTCTCTATTTCTCTTTCCCTCTCTCCCTTGCTTTCTCTTTGTCTCTCTCTCTTTCTTTATCTCTGTCTCTCTTTCTCTCTTTTCCTCTCTATTTCTCTTTGTATCTCTCTTTATTTTTGTCTCTCTTTGTCTCGCTCCCTCTCTTTCTATTTCTCGTTGTCTCTCTCTTTTCACACTTTCTTTATCTCTGTCTCTCTTTGTCTTGTAGCAGTAGTAGTACTTGTATAGGAGTACTTGAAGCAGTAGTAGTACTTGTGGCAGTTGCAGCACTTGAAACAGTACTAGTACTTGTAGCAGTAGTAGTACTTGTAGGGTAGTAGTACTTGTAGCAGTAGTAATACTAGTAGCCGTAGCAGTACTTGAAGCAGTAGTAGTACTTGAAGCAGTAGTAGTACATGTAGTAGTAGTAGTAGTAGTAGTAGTAGTACTTGTAGCAGTTGCAGTACTTGAAACAGTAGTAGTACTTGTAGCAGTAGTAGTACTTGTAGCAGTAGTAGTACTTATAGCAGTTGCAGTCCTTGAAACAGCAGTAGTACTTGTAGCAGTAGTAGTACTTGTAGAGTAGTAGTCCTTGTAGCAGTAGTAGTATTTGTAGAGTAGTAGTACTTGTAGCAGTAGTAATACTAGTAGCACTAGTAGTACTTGTAGAGTAATAGTACTTGTAGCAGTAGTAATACTAGTAGCAGTAGTTGTACTTGTAGCGTAGTAATACTTGAAGCAGCAGTAGTGTATGCAGTAGTAGTAGTACTTGTAGCAGTTGCAGTACTTGAAACAGTAGTAGTGCTTGAAGCAGTAGTAGTACTTGTAGAGTAGTAGTACTTGTAGCAATAGTAGTACTTGTAGCAGTAGTACTTGAAGCAGTTGCAGTACTTGCAACAGTAGTTGTACATGAAGCAGTAGTATTACATGTAGCAGTAGTAATACTTGTAGCAGTACTATTACTTGTAGCAGTTGCAGTAATTGTAGCGTTTCATGGCACTTGCAGCAGCAGCTTGTAGCAATAGTAACAATTTGTAGCAGCGTAACTGTGTTACACTGCACTTGGCAGTTAACTGTAGTAATAGTAATACTTGTAGCAGTTGCAGTAATTGTAGCGCCATTTGTAGCAGTAGTAGCACTTGTGGTAATAGTAATACTTGCAGCAGTTGCAGTAATTGTAGCAGCACTTGTAGCAGTAGTAGCACTTGTAGTAATAGTAATACTTGCATCAGTTGCAGTAATTGTAGCCATAGCACTTGTAGCAGTAGTAATACTTGTAGCAGTACTATTACTTGTAGCAGTTGCAGTAATTGTAGCAGCCATAGCACTTGTAGCAGTAGTAGCACTTGTAGTAATAGTAATACTTGTAGCAGTTGCAGTAATTGTAGCGGCCATAGCACTTGTAGCAGTAGTAGCACTTGTAGTAATAGTAATACTTGTAGCAGTTGCAGTAATTGTAGCGGCCATAGTACTTGTAGCAGTAATAAGAATGCAATGATTAATTAATATTTGCAAATATTCAGTAGATCCTAAAATCCAAATTGTGTGTCTGTTGCACTTTTTTAAAACATTGATTAAAACGATGATTTTTATTTTGATTTTTATGTTACAAATTCAATTCTAAAACAGATTACATTTTACATCTTCCACTGGCCTCCAAATTCTTTTCAAGCTGTGTGTTCCGTTCTGTTTCTTTAGCTACGCAATTTACATCGACAACACACACAAACACAAAAAAAAAACCCAACAACATCCCATCCCCGTGTCCACTTCTCTATCTCCTTCCGCCGTCTTTCACTAACTCTATTACTTCCCCCGCGTTACATTTCACTCCGGTCCAATCTCAGGCCTCCCCCTTCACACGGCGCACCGTAAATCTCCCGCCGATCAAAACACCGTCTTATTTCTATCTTATTTCTGTGTCCGAGCGCGATGGGAGCGTGACGGCGCAGCGGCCCGGCGGATGAGGAGCCGATCGGGGCTAAAGAGGAGCCGTCAATCTTCATCAAACACCAACCATCGGGGAGAGTGGATTAAGGGAACTAAAGGAGGGAAGAGTCGGACCCGCGTTAATAAGAGCGCCCGACGAGTTTGACTGCGGCGAGGGGCTGCGCCGTGCATCCTGATCAGGACCAGGGCACCGGGCGGAATAGAGAAATGTGAGGACGTGGAAACAGCCTGGTGCTGTTTAAGAGTGTTTGACAAGAGAATGGAGGTTAGAGAAACGTGAAATGTGGGAACTCCGCCTGGTGTTGTTTGAGAAGTGTTGACATGAGTCTCTTACTATTTTTGCTACTTTTTTTTTTAGATTTTATTACCATTTATGTTTTTGCTCTTTGTTGTTCTAATATATTGTGCTGTGTTCAGGTCATTTCCCTTGTAGATCAGTAAAGTTTGTCTGTCTAAGTGTGACTGTGCGTAACTCTGCCTGGTGTGGTTTGGGTTTGTGGGATTCAGTGAGACAGAGAAAGTACAAGTACTTGTAGTGTAGTTGGTAGATAGTACTCAGTTACATTGACGCAAGTGCAGTTACCTGAACACTTAAAAAATGAAATTGTACTTCTTGGAGTAGTTTTACTCATACTTGAATTATATATTGTACAGTGTAACAGTACTCTTACCTGAGTAATATATTCTACAGTGTAACAGTACTTGTACTTGGGTAATCTATTTTACAGTGTAACAGTACTCTTACTTGAATAATATATTCTACAGTGTAACAGTACTTGTACTTGGGTAATATATTTTACAGTGTAACAGTACTTTTACTTGGGTAATATATTGTACAGTGTAACAATACTTGTACTTGGGTAATATATTGTACAGTGTAACAGTACTTGTACTTGGGTAATATATTGTACAGTGTAACAGTACTTGTACTTGGGTAATATATTTTACAGTGTAACAGTACTTTTACTTGGGTAATATATTGTACAGTGTAACAATACTTGTACTTGGGTAATATATTGTACAGTGTAACAGTACTTTTACTTGGGTAATATATTGTACAGTGTAACAATACTTGTACTTGGGTAATATATTGTACAGTGTAACAGTACTTGTACTTGGGTAATATATTGTACAGTGTAACAGTACTTGTACTTGGGTAATATATTGTACAGTGTAACAGTACTTGTACTTGGGTAATATATTGTACAGTGTAACAGTACTTGTACTTGAGTAATATATTGTACAGTGTAACAGTACTTTTACTTGAGTAATATATTGTACAGTGTAACAGTACTTGTACTTGAGTAATATATTGTACAGTGTAACAGTACTTGTACTTGAGTAATATATTCTACAGTGTAACAGTACTTGTACTTGGGTAATATATTTTACAGTGTAACAGTACTTTTACTTGAGTAATATATTGTACAGTGTAACAGTACTTTTACTTGAGTAATATATTGTACAGTGTAACAGTACTTGTACTTGAGTAATATATTGTACAGTGTAACAGTACTTGTACTTGAGTAATATATTCTACAGTGTAACAGTACTTGTACTTGGGTAATATATTTTACAGTGTAACAGTACTTTTACTTGAGTAATATATTGTACAGTGTAACAGTACTTTTACTTGAGTAATATATTTCACAGTGTAACAGTACTTGTACTTGAGTAATATATTGTACAGTGTAACAGTACTTGTACTTGGGTAATATATTGTACAGTGTAACAGTACTTGTACTTGGGTAATATATTGTACAGTGTAACAGTACTTGTACTTGGGTAATATATTGTACAGTGTAACAGTACTTGTACTTGGGTAATATATTGTACAGTGTAACAGTACTTGTACTTGAGTAATATATTGTACAGTGTAACAGTACTTGTACTTGGGTAATATATTGTACAGTGTAACAGTACTTGTACTTGAGTAATATATTTCACAGTGTAACAGTACTTGTACTTGGGTAATATATTGTACAGTGTAACAGTACTTGTACTTGGGTAATATATTGTACAGTGTAACAGTACTTGTACTTGGGTAATATATTGTACAGTGTAACAGTACTTGTACTTGGGTAATATATTGTACAGTGTAACAGTACTTGTACTTGAGTAATATATTGTACAGTGTAACAGTACTTGTACTTGAGTAATATATTGTACAGTGTAACAGTACTTGTACTTGGGTAATATATTGTACAGTGTAACAGTACTTGTACTTGAGTAATATATTGTACAGTGTAACAGTACTTGTACTTGAGTAATATATTTTACAGTGTAACAGTACTTGTACTTGAGTAATATATTGTACAGTGTAACAGTACTTGTACTTGAGTAATATATTTTACAGTGTAACAGTACTTGTACTTGAGTAATATATTGTACAGTGTAACAGTACTTGTACTTGAGTAATATATTTTACAGTGTAACAGTACTTGTACTTGAGTAATATATTGTACAGTGTAACAGTACTTGTACTTGAGTAATATAT
>CM068366.1:20711198-20826198 GCA_034769755.1 Odontamblyopus lacepedii
TAGAGAGAAAAAACAAAAATGAAACTTGTAAAACATTGAAACAGCGACAAAAATCTTCTTTTTTGATGCAGGCCACTTGTGTCATGATAGTGCTCTGTAGGGGGAGCGACTTAGCACAGAAAACAAAGGCAGAGGAAACTAAATGAAAGTGAAACTTAGAAAACAAAAAAATATCCCAGAATGTCACTTTGATCCAGCCAGATAAAGCGAAAGAAGATGGATGGATACTGTAGAATATTCCGGACAAAGCTCAAACATCTCCATGGAGGCACATCACCAGAAAAAGTTCATAATACAGCTTTAAAAATACACTACAACTAAAGGTATTACCCTGCATGTACAAGAACTTAATGCGGTTTTATTTTTTTAGCTGCTGTTTACAAATGTTGATGATTACAAAATGATGAAATGATTACAAAAAATATCCATTCTTCCGAGCTTAATTTCCAACGACCTTCACAAAAACAGAAGTGTGCCAAATCCTCGCTTACAAAAACGCTAGTACAACGATAATCTCACAGCTCGAATATGATAAAACTCCGCAAATAACTCGAGGCCTTTGTCAAAACCGACTCTTAAAAAGATCTTAATTACAGCATTAGCGGCTTGTTTAGCTTGGATTCCCTTGAGTTTCCACGCCGTCAACCGCGCCACGCTCACCGGGGAGTAGACGGGAAAAAAAAAAAAACACATCTCCATTAGTCCTCCAAACCTCCAGGGAGCACCGCACAATTCCCCAACAATATGTCCGCAATTTTGGAGGCATTTAGGAGGCTCGGCGAAACGCGCTGGTGGAAAAATGTCCTCCAAAGCGCCGTTTTAATGGGTGCTCCCGCTGAATGGAAATGGCGTTATCACAGATTTGTCTAATTGTGCAAGCTGTGATCGGCGGAGGGCTGCAGACTCGCGTTGGCCACATGATCGCGGCAGTGGTGCTGGCGTAATGAGCATAAAACGGGCGCATTTCGAGAAGCAATCATGGCGAAATGTGGAGATGTTTTTGGCGATTGGTTCGATGTGAAATATTGCTAACGTTGCAAACAACATGCGTTTGTTTTTAGCTATTAGACTTTTTTTTCTTGCAGTTGATTTTAGTTTTCTACGATGTTTAGGGTGACCAGATTTTCAAATTTAAAAAACTGGGACATCATGCACTCGGTATAGTCCGTTTAGACACATTTTCTTTGTGTTTTTGTCATTTTTAAGTAACTTTTCTGTATTTTATCTGAACAAATGACAATTTATGCATCTCTTTATTGTTGGCAGGGGTCAGATTGGTCAGAAATAGGGACATCTGGGACATTTCTTGTATAAAACTGGAACTGTCCTAGGTCACCTTAACAATGTTTGATTTTGACTTGATTAAAGGTGGGTAGAGTAGCTAAAAATTGTACTTGTTACTTCAAAATAATATTACTCAAGTGAAGTACAAAGTAGTGGTTCAAGAAATTACTCAAGTAAGAGTAAAAATGTATTCAAAACTCCATCCATTTTCTTCGGCTTATCTGGGGCTGGGTCGTGGGGGCAACAGTCTAAGCAGGGAATCCCAGACTTCCTTCACCCCAGACACTTCCTCCAGCTCTTCCGGGGAGATCCCGAGGCGTTCCCAGGCCCAGAGACATAGTCCCTCCAGCGTGTCCTGGGTCTTCCCCGGGGCCTCCTTCCAGTGGGACATGCCCGGAACACCTCCTGAGGGATCCAGAACAGATGCCCTCCCCTCAGCTGCTCCTCTCCACATGGAGGGGCAGCGGCTCTACTCCGAGCTCCTCCCACTCAGTGTGAAGAGGAACCACAGCAGAGTACAGTTACTTAAATCAAAATATTAGGAGTAAAAGTATGCTGCTTGAAAAGTACTCTGGAAAGTAAATGTAATGGAGTGCTTCTCACCTCTGACCTTCTGTCTGTATTTTTTTCCGAATAAAATCATATTCATAGGTTTGCAATGTAAATGTGAACCATAATAAATGTTTTATGGTTATGTCGCCATGGAGCTTTGGAATTTCCCACAGTATGGCATAAAACTTATCCATTATACATTGATCTAAGCGCTTTAATGCAAAAAAAAAAAAAAGAAAAAACCTTTGTGATTTAATGCTAAAAAAAAGCCTTGTGGAATTACCTGTGTGACCCACGTTTAATGCCATTCTGTGGAACATTCCAGGCAAAGCAAGAACATCTCCATGTGTTTCCTCAGTTAGAGATACATTCATTTAGTGTTATATCATTAAAAACATGTGTCTTAAATTCATGTATTGTAGGTCACTGAATGCTGTTGTTGCACTTTTGAGCAAGACACTTTAACACCTTACCTGTAAACATAAAAATTATTATAGCTTTTTTTTTTTTTTTTTTTTTACTTTTTACATGTGTCTGAACAATATGCTGTTTCTAAATGAGGATTCACAAAATATATGCATGCGTACAACAGCCCCATTTGGAAATTACTACTACAGAAAAATCTCACAGCTGGGCCCAGTGTGAATTAACATTAGTCTGTATTACAAATGATTGGACTCCAAACAAAACATATCGCATTTGAGAAGAGAGAGACTTAGAATTTCGAAAGAATCGTGGACAATATCAAAGTATTTACACTATTTACGCTACCAGTCAAAGGTTCAGACATACCTAGTTTGTCAGCGTATATTTTTCTTTAAGTTTACCTCTTTCTACATTTTATAAATAAACATAAAGCATCAAATATATTAGCCAAGATGTATAAAATTATGTAGCAAAGAAGAAAAAAAGGTACACTAAACTCCACTAAATAAAATAATAATAATAATTGAAATCCTCATAATGTCCAGCCTTTGTTCACCCATTTATACACATTCACATACCAGTGTATGCAGTGTATTAAGTGTCTTGCCCAAGGACACAACAACAACCAGGGCAACATTTGTCTGTTTTGTATTTTTGTATTTATTTATTTATGAAGGGACAATGCATATCAAAACAGGAATATATGGAAAAATCACATATCTGTAAATACGCAGGATTATAGCCAAAGCTAAGCTGTTTGGGAGCCGGAATCGCACCGCCAACCTGTGGGTCAATGGATCTGAATCCAACCGTGCAACCAATCCAAAGATGTTTATGTCAAGAGCGGAATTCAAACCGGCAACCTTCGCATTAGTGGGGAAACACTCTATTTTAAAACAATACTACTACTACTGCTACTACTACTACTACTATTTTAAAGCATTACTACATTTTATTCAACTTCTCAGAAGCACCAAAATACCGTTTTCAGATTTGAGCGAAGATCTCAAGAATAGGATTCGAACCGGCAACCTTCAGATCAATAGACAAATGCCCTATTTTAAAACACTACTACCACTACTAGTATTTTAAAATAGTAGTGGTAGTAGGTTTCCAACCTCTCAGAAGCACCCAAAAACCATTTTCACATTTGAGCATATGTCGAGGGCGGGATTCAAACCGGCAAGCTTTGCATCAGTGGACAAACTCTCTACTCGGCTCAAGAAATGGCCAAAATGCACATCAGTTTTCAAAGCAAATGATAACAAATACTACTTCTACTATGACTACTACTATTTCAAACATTACTACATTTTATCCAAGATCCCAGAAGCACCCAAAGACCATTTTGAGATTTGAGAAAAGATGTCGACAGCGGGATTCGAACCAGCAGCCTTCGCATCAGTGGACAGTCGCTCTATTTTAAAACACTACTGCTATTTTAAAACATTACTACATTTTATTCAACCTCCCAGAAGCACCAAAAGAACGTTTTCAGATTCGAGAAAAGATGTTGATAGCGGGATTCGAACCGGCAACCTTCAGATCTGTGGACAAACCCTCTATTTTAAAACACTACTACTACCACTACTACTATTTTAAAACATTACTACATATTATCCAACCTCTCAAAAACACTGAAAGGCCGTTTTCAAATAGGAGCAAAGATGTGGAGAGCGGGATTCGAACCAGCAACCTTCACACATCAGTGGACAATCGCTCTATTTTAAAACACTACTGCTATTTTAAAACATTACTACATTTTATTCAACCTCTCAGAAACACCCAAGATCGTTTTCAGATTCGAGCAAAGATGTCGAGAGCGGGATTCGAACTGGTAACCTTTGCATCAGTGGACAAACTATATTTTAAAACACTACTACTATTTTAAACCATTACTACATTTTATCCAATCTCTCAGAAGTGTCCAAAGACATCCAAAGTTTTCAGATTTGAGCGAAGATGTCGAGAGCGGGATTTGTACCGGCAACCTTCACATTAGTGGACAAACACTTTATTTTAAAACAGTACTGCTATTTTAAAACATTACTACATTTTTTTCCAACCTCTCAGAAGCACCCAAAGACCATTGTCAGATTTGAGCAAAGATGTCGAGAGCGGGATTCGAACCAACATCCTTTGCATCAGTGGACAAATGCTCTATTTTAAAACACTACTACTACCACAACTACTATTTTAAAACATTACTACATTTTATTTAACTTCTCAGAAGCACCAAAAGACCGTTTTGAGATTTGAGCGAAGATCTCAAGAATAGGATTCGAACCGGCAACCTTCAGATCAATAGACAAATGCCCTATTTTAAAACACTACTACCACTACTAGTATTTTAAAATAGTAGTGGTAGTAGGTTTCCAACCTCTCAGAAGCACCCAAAAACCATTTTCACATTTGAGCATATGTCAAGAGCGGGATTCGAACCAACAACCTTCGGATAGGTAGACAAGCTCTCTATCGAGGTCAAGAAATGACCAAAATACATACCAGGGTTCAAAGCTACTTTTAAAAAATGTAAAATCTTGAGTTATTTTGAGTTTTTGTTTACTAAATTCATAGGTTTGATTCCTTCACTGAGAATCTATAATGCAAATACTGATGAAAACACACATACATGAAAAAGTATGTCCAAACTTTTGACGCGTAGAGTTAAATAAATACATACAATACCAAAGGTGAAAATCGACTACTTTTCTTTCCATTGATCCGTCTACTTCTTCATTTTCAAATCAATATCACGGGACAGTTGAAATGTGGGATTTGAAACCGTACGCAGTCATCGCTTAACGCTCCGCCGCCCGGCTCCTGTCTCCAGCTTCTGCAGCGAAATGTACGGTAAGTCACTTTGGACGAGACACATCGCCTTAAAGACTGTCAGGCACGTCACCTTTAAGACTACCGGGAGTGATGCTACAGTCAGAGTCTCACCTAAAATCACCTATTCATCCGGAGAGACCGCTTCTATTTATAGTCTCAGCAAGTGGAGTTCTGCCTCTACAGATATTAGAAAATTGTCGTACTTTGGTTCTACTGCAAAAATGACACCTGAATAACAATATGTATTAGTACTATAACTTCATATCGCATTACAATATGGTAGTCTGGAGGATAGGTAAGAATTATAGACGAGAATAGTCAGATCTTTGTTCAGAATCTTTGTTCAGTACCACATTCTACACTTTATATACAACACCCTTCATCTGTGGGAGCTGGAATCGCACCACCAACCTGTGGGTCAATGGATCTCACCGTTCAGCCTACCATATTTATGTCGAGAATGGGATTCGAATCGCCAATCTTGGTCTCAGTGGACAAACGCGATCCCAGGGTCAGAAAATGCCAAAGATTTTGAGTTATTTTAAGTTTTTTTTTGTTTATTACGTTCCCTCCAACCTCTCAGAAAGACCCAAAGACCTTTCTCCAGATTTGAACCGGCAATGGTTATGTCGAGAGTGGGATTCGAACAGTCAACCTACGCGTCAGTGGACAAACGCAATCCCAGGGTCAAGAAATGCCAACGATTTTGAGTTATTTTGAGTTTTTCTTTTGTTTATTACATTCCATCCAACCTCTCAGAAAGACCCAAAGACCTTTCTCCAGATTTGAGCAAAGATCTTTGTTCAGAATCTTTGTTCAGTACCACATCCTACATTTTATATACAACAACAGCATTCGTCTGTGGGAGCTGGAATCACACTGCCAACCTTCATGTCAGTGGACAAATGCTCTACCAGGGTCAAGAAATGCTAAAGATTTTGAGTTATTTTGAGTTTTTCTTTTGTTTATTACATTCCATCCAACCTCTCAGAAAGACCCAGAGACCTTTCTCCAGATCTTGTTTCAGAATCTTTGTTCAGTACTGTTGAAGCGCACCCAACTGACCTACATAGATTGCCTGGTAGTAATTTATATTTTAACTTCCAGAAAGTACTTGACACCTAAATATGCAGTATAAATAAGTCTCGCCGATCCGAGCGAAGAGACGTTTGAGCAGTTGTTAAGTTGTCAGCGTTGAATGAAGTGATTTATACTCCCCATAGCTCCGAAGGGTGCTGCGGGGCCCCGTGGTCAGCCTTGTAAATGAACGGGGCCGCTCCAATGAAGGTGCCCTTGCGCAGATTTGTGCGCCGGCGTCTTAACCTCAGCGGGTGCAGCGGGTTTGATGTCTCCCACATAAAAACCCTGATTAACTTCAAAGATCTGACACCGGGATGTGGGTGCAGGCGCATTTACAATAGGCTAGTGCTCGCGCAGGGCCGCGGAGAGCCGGCTTAAGAGTGCGGAAAGAAGGAGCGAGGCTGGTTAGCATAAAAGGAGAGATGGTCGGGTGAGATGGGAGGGTCAGAGCGGGAGTGAAGGAAGTGGACAAGATTGGATTTTAATTAGATTTTGGTCATTTAATGTGATATAAAGTTCTCGTTCTATGGTATAATGTTGTTTCCTCCTCATAAACATACTTGGAGGCTCATACAGGAAGTGCTCCACTGTGTTTTTAAGCTCTGTACTAGAATCATTTGGTTGATTTTAGCCCCAGAAATGACAATCTAGGTCAGGGGTGGCCAACTAGTAGAAGACTAAGAGCCCCTTCTTTTTCTGTGTTACTGCAAAGAGCCACATTATACACATGGGTACACATGAACATCATCCCATTCCTCAATCATGTATGCACGCACACGCACACACAGACCTATGCTCAACCAGATTTAATGAAAATAACCACACCAACATGATAATATTGTTTAAAAGTTGGTAAAAGTTGTTTTCAACAGTTAACATTGTGTGCACTGTCTCACACACACAAACTCTCAGTTCAAGCAAGTCCACAAACAAAAATAAAATAACTTTCATTTTCAATTTTTCTCTTACTATGCTGCTTAGTGAGACTTTTGGCATTCCTTATCTTGAACAATCCTTGAATGAATGGTAACGCCAGCCAAGCATATTTGACGCATGTTATGTAAAAGCTCCTGAAGAGCCGCATGAAACTAGTTAAAGAGCCGCATGAGGCTCGAGAGCCACGGGTTGGCCATGACTGATCTAGGTAAAAGTTAGCAGCTTTATGACATCACAAGGCGGAACAGAGCATTTTGAGCTTTGAAGACTAATAAAAAAGCATTACTCAAACATGTGCGAATAAAACACAACTCTAGGTATGTTTTTGGGGAGGTAACAACATTATAACTGTGGGTTGTTTTGTACTGGGCCACACAGAAAGAATGAATAACTTAAATTATTTCTGTTTTATTTATTATCCGACTCTGAACAATGTTTTATTTTGAAAAATGACCATCCATCTGTGACTCACTCTTGACTCACTCAAGAGCCTTCTCTCGGTCACGTGATACACTAACACTAATATTAAACCCACAAGCTGCAACATGAGGAAAAAACAGACATCTTTGGAAACGTTTATTATTATATTTACCAAGTACCACAGTTTTTGTGTTGGTCGTATCATTTTATTTTGTCGTTTTTATCCACCACAACAAAATGCTGGTCCATGAAAATATTGTCTGACATTAAACCAGTCTCTGGCGCAAAAAGGTATTACAGGATCTTTAGATTGAACATGAAAAACAGTAAAGGTACACTGTGTAACTTTTCTGCAGGAAGATTTTCCACCTCGTCGGGTCATGGAAATGTGATTGCTTTTAAAGTATCCATCTTGTAATTATTCTGTTTCCGCTCAGTGAATGTGAGTGGGGTCACCTCTTCACAGCCTCTATGAACACACAAGAGCTCAATTTGTTTATGTTGTTGAAAGGCGACCTTGGGTGTCCAGAAAGGCATCTAATAAATAAAATGTATTATGATTATGATTGCTATTATTATTATTATTATTATTATTATTATTATTATTATTATTATTATTATTATTATTATTATTATTATTATTATTATTATTATCATCAGTGCCTGACTGTGAAACATTCCAAGTAGCACAGTAACATTTTGGAAACAAGGGAACAGGAAAATATACATACTGCAAAATTATGCTATTTTTATTTATATGTTTCTAAACCCAGTTACTGTTAACTGCCCAATGATAATTTGTTGTTTTGCCTGGAATGCTTCACAGTATGGCATTAAACTTATATACAGGATGTCCCAAAAACACAGGCCAACAATTTTGGCAGTTCTTGTTGAAATAACGTCAAATTTTCACAGAATGTATAGAAACAGATCAAGATTTTATATTTCATGTTTTATTTAACTGACCTGTAACTGACAAAACTGTCTTAGAGATCGTCTCCAGTCTGAGTTCATCCACATGCTGCCTCCATGTGTTACCCACTAGATTTCTAAAGTCTGTCCTCCTCAGTTTACTTTCACCACTCGCTCACATAGTTAACATGTCACTTCAGTCTGGAACATTCCCAAGAGCTTTGAAAACAGCGGTCATTAAGCCTCTCCTAAAGAAGAGCAGTCTTGATGCCACAGTACTGAACAATTTCCGACCCATCTCAAATCTGCCGTTTTTTGGCAAGGTCCTTGAAAAAGCTGTTTACCAACAGCTTACTAACTTTCTCCAAATGAACAACTCCTTCGATGTTTTCCAGTCAGGTTTTAGAGCCCACCACAGCACTGAGACGCTCTGATCAAGGTGACAAACGACATCCGCCTGAATACTGATGAAGGAAAAGTCTCAGTGTTGATCCTGTTAGATCTGAGTGCTGCTTTTGACACTGTTGATCATGGGATCCTCTTACAGAGACTAGAGGACTGGGTGGGCATCTCTGGTACTGCACTAAACTGGTTCAAGTCCTATCTAGAAGACAGGAAGTATTTTATTGAAATTGGAAACTGTGTCTCAGATCACATGGCCCTGACCTGTGGGGTGCCCCAGGGGTCGATCCTGGGCCCCCTTTTGTTCAATCTCTACATGCAGCCTTTAGGCCAGTTAATACGCAGCACTAATGTGTCCTACCACAACTACGCAGACGATACTCAGATCTATGTCTCACTGGCAGCAAGACACTGTGGCCCAGTGGACTCACTCTGCCACTGCATCCAACAGATCAGTGTGTGGATGAAAACAACTTTCTCCAGCTAAACTCAGATAAGACAGAAGTCATAGTCTTTGGCCACAGAAACAAAGAGACAGTGTCTGCAGTTACCTCCAGTCTCTCTCTAAAACCTTCAAATCAGGCTAGAAATCTAGGGGTAATAATGGACTCAGACTTGAACTTTAACAGCCACATCAAATCAATAACATCTGCAGCCTTTTACCATCTAAAAATCATAGCAAAAATCAAAGGTCTACTGTCTAAAGCAGATTTGAAGAGACTTCTCCATGCATTTGTCTCCAGTAGGTTAGATTACTGTAACAGCCTCTCACTGGCCTCTCCAAACGAGCTGTAAAACAGCTACAGAACATCCAGAATGCTGCAGCTCGAGTCCTGACTCGAACCAGGAAGTACGAACACATAAGTCCTGTGCTCAGGTCTCTGCACTGGCTCCTGTGGCTCAGAGAATAGACTTTAAAGCAGCTCTGCTTGTGTACAAGTCTCTCCATGGCCTATCTCCAAAGTACATCTGTGACATGTTAGTGCCATATGAACCATGTCGCACTCTGAGGACCTCAGGGACCGGCCTCCTGCTGGTGCCCAGAGACAGGACTAAACTCGGGGAGTCAGCATTTCAGACTCATACAGCTAAAACCTGGAACAGTCTTCCTGAACATGTGAGACAGACCTCTACTCTGACTCTGTTTGAATCTGTTTAGCTGTGCATATGACTGAAAGGTTTTAAGGTTTTAATTTTCCATTCCGCACTCTACTCTTCTCTCTAATTCTCTCTAATTTAATGTTGCATCTCTATTTTTAAATTTTATGATGATTATTTATGTTTTAAATTGTTTGTAATTTTAATTTGTTGTGATTTTAATGTATTTCTTATTCTGTAAAGCACTTTGAATTAGTTTGTGTACAAATTGTGCTATACAAATAAACTTGCCTTGCCTATTTTTGTTCTGTTTTCAGGTTGAGTCGTTCACTCCCATTTTGGAATCTGCTCGCACACACTCACTCAAGACTGTGCAGCCTTCAATGCAAATTTTGGAACAACTTCCACTGGGAAACAAAGTCCCAAAATAAAATTATGATGTTCAACACATGAACCTAATTTTTGGGGGGGAAACCCTGTATATTCTATATTGACTTAAAGGTGCTTTAATTGTCAACAAAGCATGAAATGCATTTCTATTGAGTGGACACACCTTTCCACAGATCTGACATGTAACTTGACCTGGTAAATGGTCACATATTTATACAGCAATTTTCTGATTTTTCAACTCAAGGCGCTTCACATCAAGGAACCACTCGCCCATTCACTCATCACACACCATGATGTTTACGTCAAAGCGGGATTTGAACTGCCACTGAATTACGATCAGTTCCGCATGCTGCGAGTAGACCTTCCGTCAGATGAGTTACACAGTGCACCTTTAACTCACGTGTAATTGCAACTCCATTTGAACAAATTACAAATGTTTCTGTAGGACAACCGATCCCCCTGTGCCCTTGCTCTCCGCTCTCCCCTTTGCATCCCGCCCCCTCCCCCCTTGTAACTGTTATTGCCCCGGACATCCCACAGGCCCGCTCCCCGCGTGACCTCCCCTCCCTCCGACGCCATCATCGCCACCCTCCATCGATCCCGCCTTTTTAAACACCACCACTGTTCCCTTCTTTCCCGAACAAGTCCGTATGCTAATGCCCCTATTCCGCTCAATACGCCCTTATACCCCCCCATTTACACTTCCAATCACCCTCGGGAACCGCCGCCATTGCGTATTCTTCGATTCGCGGTCTTCCCTTCGGTCGAAGTTGAGCCGACTCGGGAGGGGGAGTTGTTGGGGGACGGGGAGAAACGGCCGGACATCAGTCACCGTCCTCTCGAGATTGCGTTCTGGGGCGTTAGCTCAGATGCTATCTCCAAATTGCCATTGTCTCTGTGTGAAATTGCATGCGGGGAGGCGGGTTTTGCTGACTGGCGTTGGTGAAGACACGGGTCGATGGTGCGTAGTGGGCTTGTACGCACTCACCTCTTTATTAGGGGGTATCGGTGGAGATGGAGGGGAGAGATAGGCTATCTTTTGGCGTGCCGGCCGGTGGTAAATAGCTTAATTCTTCCGCTGTGTTTTGCATCGGATCGCCGTGGATAAGACAAGATAAGGAAGGCGGAAGAGGATGTAAGGTGGACTTATTGGTCTAAGGGGAGTTAGAGCAAATAGGTGTAGCCGTTATAGTGGAGATCTGAGTTAGAATGCAGGATTAGAGGCTAAAAGTAAGATTTTTTTGTTTTGTTTTAGAATTCAAGTAATTTCAACATCCTGTATTACGCAAAATGGACTCTTGTGAGCTTTAAGTCGTGTTATAATATTGTTACCTCCTCAAAAACATACCTGGAGTTGTGTTTCGTTTCGTTCACACATGATCTTTTATTATTAATCTGTCTACACCAAAGCTCTGATCCACCTTGTGAAGTCATGTAGTGGGATTTTTCAAGTTAAGAGCTCATTTTTACCTTTTGTTTATTGGTAATTCCAGAGCGGAAGTCGTTCAAATGATTCTAGTGCAGTGTATTACTGAGTTTTAAAACACAGTGGAGCACAATGTTTTTTGTTTGAGAGAACTCAGACTAAATATGCAGGATTTGGGCGTTAAACATGTGTGAATGGAACAAAACACAAAACAACATTATAATATTCCACAGTATGCTATTATCTTTCTCTGTCTCCATGGAGACAAGCGGAAGACACCACCAGCCCAAGCATCATGTCAGTGAGAAGACATTTTTTGGTACAGTATTTCTTAAATAATAAAAAGCCTGTAATAGTATAAATATAAGACGGATAGAATTAATGCCATACGGTGAAACATTCCAGGCAAAGCAATAACATCTCCATGGAGACCTTTTGATTATGTTTATTTGAGTAAGATAATGGACACACTACAACCAACCATTATCCCCTATAACAATATGAAGGTGACATGAACAGATCTGTAAGGTTATAATACCGACTTTATGATCCAGACCTATTTCCTTGTAGCTGATCTCACAATTAGATCTTAAAACAAAATTTAAAAATAATTCAAGAATAAGCAACAAAAATACATCTTGTTCCACTTCGAGTATTTATATTACATATATATATTTTTTTTTACGTGTGTCCAGCCTTCTCGTAGAGGACACTCCCTGGCTTGTTTTCCCCCTCTTGCAGTGCTGTGAGAGGGGCTTTGTCACCTGCTATCTGCCTGTCCAACATCGCTATTGTTATTTCCACATCCCACACGGTTACATCTCTCCTGTCACCGCTCCACTGTCCTGCTCCAGACAGCACATTTAACAGCAAAAGTACAGGGACCGAGGCTCTGTTTGCTTTTCTCTCCTCGCCTGGACTCACAAATGGACTTGTTATGCTACGAGACATGTATCTTATTGACAGTTTTCTCTTTCATATTTTTTGTTATCTTGTTTTGTTATGTTATCATGTTATGTTATGTTATTTTGTTATGTCATGTAATTTTATGTTGTTATGTAATGTTATGTTATGTTGTTATGTTATTATGTTATGTAATGTTATGTTGTTATATTATGTAATGGTACGTTATCATGTTATCCTATTATGCTATGTAATTTTATGTTGTTATGTAATGTTATGTTATGTAATGTTATGTTACGTTACCATGTTATGCAATGTTATGTTCTTATGTTATGTTATTATGTTATGCAGTGTTATGTTCTTATGTTATCATGTTGTTATTATGCGATGTAATTTTATATTGTTATGTAATGTTATGTTATTAATGTTATGATATTATGTTATGTAATGTTATGGCATGCAATTATGTTAGGCTGTTATGCGATGCAGTGTAATGTAATGTAATGTTATTATGTAATGTAATGTAATGTAATGCTGTTATGTTATGATTTTATGTAATGTTATTTTCTTTTTCTTATGTAATGCAATGTAATATTATGTATGTTATGTTATATTATGTTGTTGTGTTATATTTATTTATTTTAATTCAGTGCTGTGGAATCAATTATAATAGACATGAAACCTTAAGACACTGTGATAGTGTTGTCCATCCCATTCCAGACCAGTCTGGCTAAGCTATTGTTGTAGGGAGTATTATACCTCTGATGACGCAGGCTAAGATAACAAGGACTAAACTGGTCGTGAGTGCCCTTGATTATTTTAATTAGTTAATGCTTAAGTTAAGGCAAGTGACTACACCAAACCAAGACTTTTTTGGCAATAAAAACACATGTAATAAAATAAATGACCAATGACCAATATGAAATTTGAAACATTCCAGGCCAAGCTATTCAATTTTCATGAGACAAGCACAAAAAAGGTTTAAGTAAAATACAACAACGTCACATTACTTTACATTACATCACATTACATGACTTACATCAAGTTAAAATGCTGTCAAGAGAAGAAAGAGAAACAAGCGCCACTGACACCAAATTAGCTAAATCTTTAATTAAAATGTGATTTTTTAAGGAAGGTTGACAGCTCAATCCCAGGTCAGACCATGGCGTACTGTTAGCATCCTTGTGCAAGACATTTTACCCACGTTGCCCGGGACTTTCAGCATGTCAAGCAAAATGATTATCTTCCAAAATTTTGACGATTAGGCCAAAATCAGAACAATCCAAGAATGGTGAAACGCTTTTATTACTCGCAGCCTATAATCTCTGAAGTCTATAATTAACCGTCTATTTTAGCTCATGGTTATTACAGTAATTAAAACATGACATAATTACAGGCATTAGAGTTGTAATATAGTCATAGTACAAAGAAGGAGTGAATTGAAACTAAATTAGTAGATTCTACAAGTATGGGGGCTTTGGTTACCCCAGTCCAATCCTCCAGTTTGGTACTCCTGACATAATACACACTACTTCTTTTGTGTTTTAAACTATAACAAATTTAGATTGTACATTTTGTTCATTGTAAACCCAAAAATCCCAAACAGAAACATCAAGATAGACACCAAATACAGAATATTGAAAACATACGTATGGTCAGTTCTCTTATATGGCTGTGAATGCTGGACAATCACCAACAAGTTAAGGAAGAAACTGGAGGCAACCGAAATGTGGTTTTTAAGGAGATTATTAAAGATATCATGGACAGAAAAGAAATCTAATCAAGAGGTGCTGGAAATGGCAAAGAAAGAAAAATCTTTAATTAAAACGATAAGAAAAAGACAGATGAAATTCATGGGCCATGTCTACAGAAAAGGTGGATTGGAACATCTCAGCATGACAGGAAAGATCGAGGGGAGAAGAAGTAGAGGTCGACAGCGAGAAACCTATGCAGACAGGTTAAACAACTGGGCAACAGCAAAGGCACTAAACAACAACCAATTCATGAATGCCTCGAATGAAAGAGACAGATGGAGAGCCATGGCCGTCAATGCCTGTTCCAGACAAGACACCTCATGATGATGAAACCCAAAAATACATTTCAAATAACTTCATAATATATAAACGGGTCAACTGACTGATAGACATCCCTGACTTGACTTGTTTCATTATGTTTTTATTGTTGAAAAAAAATAGCTATGTGGATTGTGTGTTTTGTCCGTGTCCTTCTCTAATTGCATTGGGTGTGATTGGCAGGTGGATTAAGCAATTGGAGAGAAACATGGTCAAAAACAACACTGAAAAAGAAGAAAAATAACATGGGACTGTGAAACAGGACTGCAGTATCAGCAATCGAAGCTCCAACAGAGTTCAGGTAAAAGAAGTTATATATTTTGTTCTGAATGTTACGAGAAGAGGAAAGCGCTTTGTGTTGCTTTTTTTGTCTGAAAAGCGATCTATAAATAAAGTTTGATTGACTGAGTTTGATTGATTTCGGAGAGGCGATGTCTTCTGCATTTGAGAGACAAGTTAATGAGTGGCTGTGGTTGGATCGTCTCAAGTTTAGATGGAGGTTTTTCACGTTGTACGGTCCGATTCCAGTCCCTCCTGGATTTGATCAGAATGTACAAGGGACTGACTGGTCAGGCAAACATTTCTGCACCGTACATGTATGACCTGGTCTCTGATTTTTCACCAGTGACACACCAACTACACAGTGACACAATTAAACTTAAATTCTTCAAGAAAAAAATCATGTCAACTCTTTTATATAACTCAGAAACATGGAAGATGACGAAAGAACATTTTGAAATATTTTCCATGGAGACAGATACGTCATGTATACAGATACATAAATAAATACATTTGTATATTTTTCTATATTTTTCAATGCAACAAAAACATAAAAAACGTAACTGAAAAGAAAAAACATGCTTTATTTCTAGTCTATTATTTGGCTAAAAGTTACACAGTGGTGTTTTAATTTTAAAAAATTGTGATTTGGATGAACTTTTACTCTTATCATTTTCAACTGGCTCCTCAATCCTCTATATACCTATTTCCACTCTATTTCACCTGTATAAATTAAAATAAAATTTAAAAAATCTAATAAAATAAAATTAATTCACAGTAAGGACACATATTTTTCTATATTTTTCTGTGCAATAAAAACCTAAAAAAAAAAAAAAAGTAGTGCTTTCATGAAATATGGTGATTTGGATGGACTTTTACACTTATTTTCAAATGGTTTCTCAACCCTCTATATAGTTATTTCCACTCTATTTCACCTGTCTAAAAAAATCTAATAAAAATAAAAATAAAATTAAATAAATTCCCAGTAAGGGAACATATTTTTCTATATATTTCAACTGCAGCAAAAGCAAAAAAATAATATACATGCTTTATTTCTAGTCTATCATTTGGCTAAATGTTACACAGTGGTGCTTTAATGATAAACAGTGATGTTTACTTTTACACTTATCATTTTCCACTGGATTCTCAACCCTCTACATACTTCTTTCCACTCTATTTCACTTGTCTAAAAAAATAAATAAATAAAATTTTAAAAATGCAAAAAAATAAATTCACAGTAAGGACACATATTTTTATATATATTTTTCAAACAATAAAAATAAAAAAGCTTTATTTTTAGTCTATGATTTGGCTAAAACGTTACACAGCGACGCTTTTATGAAAAATGTTTGCTTTTACACTTTTTCATTCATCATTTTCAACTGGCTTTCTCAACCTTCTCGATACACATTTCCGCTCTGTCCCTTCATCCATTACAACCCCAACTACTCCACTATCACTCCTCTTCAGCCTGGTCGCACCAATTACAATCCGAATCCATCAACAATCGCGGTATTTACCAAGCTCATTCCGTATTATTCATCTCAATGACTGATCGCACCATTACCGTTAACATTGGCGACATTATGGGCGATTGCCAGATGCCAGTTCCCCCATCCGGCGCAGCCTTTGCCGCCCAGGCCTGCCTGAAGATTTATGGTCCCTGGCAGACTCAATCGGCCCGTTGTAAAGCCTTCTTTATGGGGTACGCCGGGCTATCGGAGGGAGCGCGCGCCGAGGAGGTGCGCGTCGTAACTCAAGTCCATCAAATCAATGGCTGACCCGTGTTGGAGCGAGATTTAAGACGGTAATTAGAGATGTTAATTGTTTTCATCAGTCAGGGTGAAGAGGGAGGGTTTACGGTGGAGGGAGGGAGGGGAGAGGGGGGCGGAACAAAATGGCCGCCGCGTTCTTGGACAGATGTCGGAGCCGGGGATTTGACACGAAGGCTATGCCAGGGACATGTTCGGTTTAACGTTCTTAAGTTAAACGAGTTGGATTTTTGCAAGACTGTCGAGTTAAGTGTATTTTGAACAAGAGAAAAAAATAGACAATATAAAAAGTACATTAAGTTTTTTCTGTGATTTATTTTCGTTTATTTATTTGTCTAACTACAAATAAACTTTAAAGCCATGAGTGATACCATACTGGAATGGAATACTTTTTGGGAAATTGTGGTTGTCGGGTGATTATAATTATATATGTGGATGATAAATATATTTAAACTTGAAAAAACTAAATAATAAAAATTGGCAAGGAATTTATTTTTGACTTATTTACTACTATTCTGTTTGTTTGAATATGTTATAGGGTTATTGAAAATAGATGGTCAAATATGAAGAATACCTTAATTTATTTATTTAATTTTTTAAAATAAAATTATATTGGTGGTAAAATTGCTGAAAGCAGTAGTAGTACTTGTAGCAGCTACTATAGTCGGGGTAGTTGTCCTTGATAGTAGTGCTCATATCATCACCATTAGTAGTACTAGGAGTAGGAGTACTAGTGGTTCTACTACTTCAGTGGTTGTCAGTGGTAGTTGTAGTAGTTGTAGTTGTTGGACGTAGTAGTAGCAGTAGTCGTGGGGTAGTGGCAACAATAATTTGTACTAAAATCTATAAACCTGGAAGATCAATTACTTTATGGATATTTATGGATTATGTATGGATAGTAGTGGTAATATCATCACCATCATTAGGACTAGTAGTAGGAGTACTATAGTAGTTCTAATAGTAGGAATACAAGTAGTAGTAGTACTATTTCAGTTATTGTCAATAGTAGTAGTTGTAGTAGTAGTAAGTGTTGTTGTAGTAGAAGTGGTAGAAGTAGTAGTAGTAGTAGTAGTAGTAGTAGTAGTAGTAGTAGTAGTAGTGGTAAGAGAGATGAGGTATTTATTTAGACTATTGGTACATGTTTACAATAATACATTATGACAAGAATTACATAGACAGTAGTCCAGGAGAGCCCCGTTAAGACTCAGAAGTCGCTATCACGGGGCCCACCTACGGTAGAGTTACTAGTACATAGATATTGGTACATAAGTACCTCGGTACATAACTTCTCGAAGGTGGTAAAGCACATGCATAAACAGTATTTCTTAGATATATGATAAATCTAATCAATATGGGTTGATATTTGGTTTTCTTTTGCATCAGTCGTATGAGCAGTACAATTCAGTTTGACAAATGTTGATTACAAATATAGCAGTTTAAGATACAAATATAGCAGTTTAAGATGGTGGTAGTAGTAGTACTAGTAGTAGTAGTAGTAGTAGTAGTAATGGGGACACAGCAGAAGTAATAAAAGTTGCACCAAAAGACATAAGAAATCGTTACTATCTAGGCCTGAATAATCATTTGGTTTAGGGATAGTAGGGGTAATATCATCACCATTAATAGTACTAGTCATAGGGGTACTATAGTAGTACTAGTAGTAGGAATACTAGTAGTAGTGGTACTATTTCAGTGGTTGTCAAGAGTAGTAGTTAGTAGTAGTAGTAATAGTAGTTGTTGTAGTAGAAGTGATAGAAGTAGTAGTCGTAATAGTAGTAGTAGTAGTAGTAGTAGTAGTAGTAGTAGTAGTAGTAGTCGTAGTAGTAGTAGTAGTAGTAGTAGTAGTAGTAGTAGTAGTAGTAGTAGTAGTAGTAGTAGTAGTAATGGGGTGGCAGCAGCAGTAGAAATAAGAAATAACATCTAGGCCTGGATAATCAATTGTTTTTTTGTTTTTTGTTTTTTTGGATAGCAGTGGTAATATCATCACCATTAGTTGTACTAGTAGTAGGAGTACTAATAATAGTACTACTTCAAAGGTTGTGGCTGGAAGTAGTAGTAGTAGTAGTAGTAGTAGTAGTAGTAGTAGTAGTAGAGGTGGTAGTATTAGTTAATATCTATAGGCCTGGATACATCATTGCGTTTCAACCTGGTACATGTCCAATATTAAATTCTTATATATCGTTAATAATGGTACAATTTAGCTGAAAATTAAACGCAAACCTGGGCCACATTTTTAAGATTTCTATTTTTTTTAAACCTCAGGATGTCACCCCCTCTTTCTCTCTTTCCTCCCCTTCCTCCATCCATCACCTCCCTCTGACCTGTGCACGACCTCCGCCCGCCCCTTCCACGGCAAGGTCACGCGCGACATACGGGGCCGCGCTTAAATAATTAGCCCCGAACATGATTTGCCGCTGGGCCGTGCGGGATAGCCTGACGACGGCTAGCAATTCCCGCACAATTTACGGTGGCCAGCGCGGCATAAAGGCGCGTTTACAAGCCGAATCCGGGCTAATGGCGCGGAATGGACACTATTGTATCGCCACGCATCGCCGGCGCACAATATATATCTGAATGACACATAAAGAGCACAGGAATGAATAGGCATTGATTTGCGCGGGGCCGGGGTCGATAAAATGCTAGTGAACGTTTTGAGGACGTTCGCGAAAGGTTAATGCTAAACAAGACGCCGGTGGAAATACACAAAGTTGCCGCTAATTGGTAAGAGGTGTTGCTATTTTATTAAATACGACGCGTTACAGTTTTATCGATATTTTGCAGTGACATCGCTCTGGGGGTGTTCCACGTGTATGTCTATGGCAGGAATGTTCAGCAGTTACCGTGGGGACACAATGTGCACATTAACAAACCAAAAAAGCCGAACGTTAGGGGAATGTCGACCACTTTTGACACATTATAAATGGTTGAATGGATTTTTTATTTGGATATTTTAGTAAAAGTTTAGCAAAATTATGTTGTTAGCATGCTAGTTGTTAGAATTACCGTCGCAGCAAAATCCCACTCTGGAGAGTTGTTAAAAATGTTTATAAAGTCACTGAAGTGGATTATTTGGATGCTAAGAATGTGAAGTAGTTCTGAATTTTCATGTTTTTAGGTAAATCTCAGGTACAGCGCATTAAATTGTGCCTCGTGATTTTTTTTTCTCTTTTTCTTTACACTAATTAAACTTCCTGGGCATTTCTATTTTTGTTTTGTTTTATTACATTTTATTTTATTTTATTTTTATTTGGAATGTAGGGAGTCACCTGTAAAATCTAGTTTAGTTTGAAAGCGTTTGTATATTAAAAGCAGTTTCCATGCGATTGTCCCCGGCAGTTGCTTCCACATGGTTGTTATTTAAAGGCCAAACATAATGGATTGTTTGTATCGACCTTTAAACACACGAATGAGTACCTTTACATTGGAATTTCATGTTTTAGAACTTTAAATAATGTCTATTTTTTTCAATACTGGGAAGTTAAAATTGAATAAGCAAATACTGTTTCCAACATGCTAAAAACACACAGTTGTAATAAACACAATTTAACAGAGAGCATGAGGTCTTTGGACTTTTACATCATAGGTAAAAGTCCAAAGACCTCATATGTATATAAATATAGATATATATATATATATATATATATATATATATATATATATATATATATATGAGTACATGGAGCGACATAACCAAGTAGCGGGCATAGTGTACAGAAACATCTGTGCAGAGTACGGGCTGGAAACCCCAGGATCAAGGTGGAAAACGCCTCCAAAGGTTGTGGAGAATGAGTGGGCCAAGATCCTGTGGGACTTCCAAATACACCTGACAGAATGGTGCTGGCGAACCAACCAGACATCGTGGTTCTGGATAAGCGAGAGAACAAAGCCGTGGTGGTGACATTGCAATACTGAGTGATGGTAATGTTAGGAAAAAGGAACATGAGAAACTAGAGAAATACCAGGGGCTCAAGGAAGAGCTGGAGAGGGCCTGGAAGGTGAAAGCATCGGTGGTGCCTGTGGTGATCGGAGCACTCGGGGTCTGGATGAGTGGTTACAGCAGATCCCAGGAAGGACAACGGACATCTCAGTCCAGAAAAGCACAATACAAGAACAGCAAAGGTACTGAAGAACTCTGAAGCTTCCAGGACTCTAGTAGAGGACCCAAGCTGATGAGGGTGAGGGACTGACCACCGTGTTAGGTGAGGAACACAGGATTCATCAAACAAGGTTAAATGAAGCAAAATATAACTCCAGGTATGTTTTTTTTTTTTTTTTCTGGACAACAATTACAACAATATAACATGGTGAAAAGCTTCAAAAAAACAAAAGTAACAGCACAAAAACCCATTATTTCCCTATGTAGACAAATAATTACACAACTTTTAACATGACTTTAAACCAAATTAGCCTTTTCTTTCACTATCTCTGCTCCAGCTGCTCCCCACGTCCCAAGACTTCCTCTGATTAAAATGTTTTCTCTTCTCTGGGCTGCTTTTTGGGCCTGGAATCATCTGCAAACTGTCCATTTTAAATAAGCCCCCCAGCTCACACACGCACGGGTCTCTGTTGGGTTCGTTTGTGGACGGCTCCCGTCTTAACTCAGATCAAACCGATTCTTTTATAGCCAAGGACACTGCAGACTGGAGCGTGAGCTTTCCTACTTGTAAATATGGTGGTATAAGGCCAAAGGAAGAAGAAGAAGGCGCAGTAGTGCTCAGTAATGTGGTACTTTTTGAACCAGGAGCTGTATCATAGTAGTATAGTAGTAGTATCAATAGTTGTATTACTCGATCTGTTGATAGTAGTAGTAATAGTATTGTATTGGTAGTATCAAGGGCAAGTACTATGTAATCCAAATGGACTTGAAGTAGTTTAAGTAATGCTAAAGGAAGTAGTAATAAAAGTTGCAGTAGTGATGTGTAATGTAGTACAATTCAAACAAGTAGAAGCCCCAACATTAGTACTAATAGTTGTATTACTAGATTTCATGCTGTTATACTTGTAGCAGTAGTAGTAGCAGTACAACTAGACTACTATTAGTTAAAATGTATTCAAAGTAGTTTGAGTAATACTACAGGAAGTGCTAATAAAACTTGCAGTACTGATGTGTAATGTAGTACCATTCAAACAAGTAGACTCCACCACATTAGTACTAATAATTGTATTACTAGGTTTAATGTTGTTCTATGTGTAGAGTAGTAGTAGCAGCAGTAGTAGTAGTAGTAGTAGTAGTAGTAGTAGTAATAGTATAATAGTAGTAGTAATAGTATAGTAGTAGTAGTAGTAGTAGTAGTAGTAGTAGTAATAGTATAATAGTAGTAGTAATAGTATAGTAGTAGTAGTAGTAGTAGTAGTAGTAGTAGTAATAGTATAATAGTAGTAGTAATAGTATAGTAGTAGTAGCAGTAGTAGTAGTAGTAGTATTACAGTACACTGTATTGTCTGTATCGAGGATCATGATTGGAGTTGCAAAAAATTATACTTTGGTAGTTTGAGTAAAAAGTTGTTGTAGACCATTTTGTAAGTAGATACATAGTAGTATTCACTGTAGTAGTAGCTGTAGTAGTAGTTTTGAAAAACCTTACATCCAATAGTAGCCATAGTAATAGTAAAAAAAAAAAAAAAAAAAGTACTACTAGCACTAGTGGTATAGTGAAGACAGTAGTAGAAGTAGCAGTAGTATTAGTAGTAGTAGTAGTAGTAGTAGCAGTAGTAGTAGTAGTAGTACTAGTAATAGTAGTAGTAGTAGTAGTAGTAGTAGTAGTAGTAGTAGTATAATAGTAGTAGTAATAGTATAGTAGTAGTAGTAGTAGTAGTAGTAGTAGTAGTAGTAGTAGTAGTAGTAGTAGTAGTAGTAGTAGTAGTAGTAATAGTATAATAGTAGTAGTAATAGTATAGTGGTAATTAGTAGCAGTGGTGGTAGCAGTGGTAGTGGTGGTAGTAGTAGTGGTAGCGGCGGCGGCGGCAGCGGCAGCGGCGGCGGCAGTAGTGAGTAGTGGTGGTATGTGGTAATGGTAGTAATGGTATGGTAGTGGTAGCGGTGGTGGTAGTGGTGGTAGTAGTGGTAATGGTATAATGGTGGTGGTAATTATGGTAGTGGTGGTAGTAGTGGTAATGGTATGTGGTAGTGGTAATGGTATGGTGGTAGTGGCGGTGGTAGTGGTAGTGGTGGTGGTAGTAGTGGTGGTAGTGGTAGTAATAATGGTATAATGGTAGTGATAATGGTATGGTAGTGGTGGTAGTGGTAGTGGTAGTAGTGGTAGTGGATGGATAATTATAATGGTGGTAGTAATGGTATGGTGGTAGTAGTGGTAGTAGTAGTAGTAGTAATGGTATAATGGTAGTAGTAATGGTATGGTGGTAGTGGCAGTGGTAGTGGTAGTGGTAGTAGTGGTAGTGGTAATGGTAATGGTATAATGGTAGTGGTAATGGTGTATGGTAGTAGTGGTAGTAGTAGTGGTAGTGGTAGTAATGAGTATAATGGTAGTGGTAATGGTATAGTGGTAGTGGATGGTAGTGGTAGTAGTAGTAGTAATGGTATAATGGTAGTAGTAATGGTATAGTAGTGAGCAGTAGTAGTAGTAGTAGTAGTGGTAGTAGTAGTAATGGTATAATGGTAGTAGTAATGGTATGTAGTAGTAGTAGTAGTAGTAGTGGGAGGGAGGAGGAGGAGGTACAATGGTAGTAGTAATGGTATAGTGGCAGTGGTAGTAGTAGTAGTAGTAGTAGTAGTGGTAGTAGTAGTAATAATTATAATGGTAGTAGTAATGGTATGGTAGTAGTAGTAGCAGTAGTAGTAGTAGTAGTAGTGGCAGCAGCAGCAGTAGTAGTAGTAGTAGTAGTAGTAGTAGTAGTAGTAGTAGTAGTAGTAGTAGTAGTAGTAGTAGTAGTAGTAGTAGTAGTAGTAAGAGTAACAGTATGAGTAATAATTGGACAGTTGCTGTACTTGATAGTAGTAGAAGTACCACTAGTAGTAGTTGTAGTAATCGTATTAATTGTAACAGTAGAAACCATATGGTAGTTGTAGTAGACTTAAAGTAGTTTGAGTATAGGTCTACTTCTACCTAGAAGTAATAAAGGCACTAACAGGAGTCTAGTTGTAATGGCAGCGTTAGTATTAATAGTAGAAATAGTAGTAGTAGTAGTAATAGTACTACAGTATATCAGCAGGGGCAGCAGTAGTAAAAGTTGTACCAGTAGAAACATCTAACCAACAAAGCACCTGGCCCATTCCCCCATTCATTTTTTGGACCCGCGAGTAAATTGCCCATAACACAAATAGTCGATTATGATTGGCCGACACATCCAGAAGTCCCAGAATAGCCCCTCTGATTGGCCCTCTGAATAATTCAATGTCAACGCTCGCCGCTCGCAGTCCTCCCAACAGAACGCCGACTGAAGCAAGTGATGAGACAACATGAATATTTAACGACCGCCTCGGACAAGCCGGGGCCGCGAGCGTGACACGCGCCGAAAAATCAAACGCAAGAGCAGAAGAGTGATAGAAATGAAATAAAAACGAGAGAGATGGAGATGGAGAGATGGAAGAGCGTCGCCCGGGGGGGAAGGTTCACATGTACGGAGGAGGAAAGAGCTGATGGTGCGGCTGTTGAAGGAGTGGGAGGCCGTCTTGGCGTGGGATGTTTGCGTTGGGGTTGTCAGACGCTGGGTAAATATGTGAGGATATGAACTGCGGGTGGACGGTACGGGGGGCGTAGGGTCACGGTGTTAAATATTGCAGTACTTTGTGGGAGGAGTATCTAGTCCCGGGTTGGAAGTACTTGTCAAAATTGAGTATTCGTTTTATTAGAGTGTGGATCAGATTACACTTTTCTGTCTGAGCCCGGCCCACGTCCATCAGAGCAGTGATTGAATCTGACCCGAGCTCGATAGGCATTAAAGGGGAACTCCGGCACGTTTGAAGCTAAAGTCAATATAGAAATGAAAAAAGTGAAATCATGGTTTGACTCAAATAAATTAACACTCAATTTGAGTAAAACAAAAGGTATAATATTTGGGAAACGTGACAAACAAGCAAAGGTTCAAATACAAATAGATGGAACCATTATTGAAAGAATAGGAACAATTAAATTTCTTGGTGTGATTATTGATGAACATATGAATTTGAAGGATCACATTAATTACATTGAAAACAAACTGTCAAAAAATATTTCAGTATTGTATGAGTCCATCCATTCATCTTCTCCCGCTTAATCCAGCTGGGTCGCGGGGGCAATACGTAATATCAATAATTCTGGTTATCTTGATCACACTAATATATTGTTTCTGAAGTCTAAAATACTCAAGTTCAGTGATCTAGTAAAATATCAGACAGTACAACAAAACTCTCTTCCCAAAAATATCCACACACATTTTAAACAACAGCATAATATCTATAACTTAAGGGTTAATGTAAATAAATATAGTCTACCCAAATTTAGGACAACAATGAAAAGTTTCTGTATCTCAGTATCTGGTGTCAAATTATGGAATGACTTGAGCCTAGACTTGACACCAGCTCCAGCAGGATGAATTTTAACAAGAAATATAAGGAAATGATATTGATGAACTATGAAAACAAAGAAAAGTTCTAAGTTCAAAATGTCTTCTCCTGTGAAATTGTTGCATAACAGGAAACTGAAAAAGTTGTAAGAAGGAAAGGGGGTGGGATTTAAAAAGTGATACTTCTTCCCACTCCTTTTTGAACATGTGAACCTATATGTTTGTATCATATATAAAGCATCTGTCATTTTGACTTATGCTTTAGTGTCAGTGCATGATTTTTTTTTTTTGCATGTTTGAAATAAATTCATTCATTCATTCATTCATTCAAAGTCCATTGCTAGAGGTGGTCGAATATGTCAGAAGCCAAAAAACGGCACAGATCAGTGTTTCCTCGGTGGAGATCTCACTGTGGCAGTGAGTCTGTCAAGGCAACAAACTAGTGCAATGATGGGGGAGAGTTCTTAACTTCCTCGTAAAACACCAATTTGCTTCACACTGAAGAAGCTTAACACCACTTTAACCCTGGCCTACAGCTAATACCCGCTATTGTTTTATTGCTTTTAAATTGATTTTTAATTGTCTTCTGTTTTTAAAATCTTTTTGCACTGTAGCACTTTGAGATTTGTTTGTCAAATGTAAAGTGCATTATAAATAAAATGTATTATTATTATTATTATTATTTAACCCATCTGACACCAGCCACGAGTCTAACAAACAAAACGCTCTGCCTGGTTCACTCATTAGTGTCTCGAAACGTTAGAAAACAACTTCATAAGCAGCCTTAGCATTATCTTGTTGATTGAGGATAGGCTGCAAAAGCTAGAAAGCACTACCCAATGCCTATCCAGTTACAGGCTCTGCAATATTGTGGTGATGATTCAAATACTTAACCACAGCGTTTTTCAAAAAATATAATTCATTCATAAATAAATGGGATTACAAACGACATCAGCGATCAAGTCTTTTGGGGTTTCACATGCGCAGGGGGAAATCAACAAAGTGGCGTTTTATGTGGAAGCTAAAAACTTGCCCCCATCACTACACCAGTTTGTTGCCTTGACAAGCTTGTTGCTACAGCGAGATCTCCGCCGAGGCAACACTGATCTGTGCTGTTTTTTGGCTCCTGGCAGAATTCAACCATTTCTAGTAGTAGTAGTAATAGTCGTAGTAATAGTAGTAGTAGTAGTAGTAGTAGTAGTAATAGTAGTAGTAGTAGTAGTAGTAGTAGTAGTAATAGTAGTAGTAGTAGTAGTAGTAGTAGTAGTAGTAGTAGTAATAGTAGTAGTAGTAGTAGTAGTAGTAGTAGTAATAGTAGTAGTAGTAGTAGTAGTAGTAGTAGTAATAGTAGTAATAGTGGTAGTAGTAGTGGTAGTGATGGTGGTAATTGGTAGTGGTAATGGTAGTGGTAGTGGTGGTGGTAATAGTGGTAATAGTGGTGGTAGTGGTAGTGGTAGTAATGGTGGTAGTGGTGGTAGTGATGGTGGCAGCAGCGGCAGTGATGGTAATGAGTGGTGGTAGTGGTAGTGGTAATGGTGGTGGTAATGGTATGGTAGTAGTGGCAGTGGTAGTAGTGGTAGTGGCAGTGGTGGTAGTGGTAGTAGTGGTGGTAGTGGTAGTGGTGGCAGTGGTAGTGGTAGCAATGGTGGTGGTAGTGGTAGTGATGATGGTAGTGGTGGTAGTAATGGTAGTGGTAATGGTGGTAGTGGTGTAGTGGTAGTGGTGGTAGTAATAGTAATGGTAATGGTAGTGGTAATGGTAGTAGTAGTGGTAGCGGCAGCAGCGGCGATGTAGTAGTAATGGTAGTGGTAGTGGTGGTATGTGGTAGTGGTAATGGTATGGTGGTGGTAGCGGTGGTAGTGGTAGTGGATGGTGGTGGCGGTGGTGGTAGTGGCAATGGTGGTAGTGGTGGTAGTGGTAGTGGTGGTGATGTAGTGGTGGTGGCAGCGGCGGCGGTGGTGGTAGTGGTGGTGGTGGTGGTGGTAGTAGTGGTGGTGATGGTGGCGGCAGTGGTGGTAGTGGTAATGGTGGTAGTAGTAGTGGTAGTGGTAGTGGCAATGGTAGTGATGATGGTGGTGGTAGTGGTAGTGGTGGTGGTAGTGGTAGTAGTGATGATGTAGTGGCAGTGGTAGATGGTAGTAGTAATAGTAGTAGTAGTAGTAGTAGTAGCAATAGTACCAGCAGCAGTAGTAGTAGTAGTAGTAGTAGTAGTAGTAGTAGTAGTAGTAGTAGTAGCAGCAGTAGTAGTAGTAGTAATAGTAGTAGTAGTAGTAGTAGTAGCAATAGTAGTAGTAGTAGTAGTAGTAGTAGTTGTAGTAAGAGTAACAGTATGAGTAATAATTGGAGAGTTGCTGTACTTGATAGTAGTAGAAGTACCACTAGTAGTAGTTGTAGTAATCGTATTAATTGTAACAGTAGAAACCATATGGTAGTTGTAGTAGACTTAAAGTAGTTTGAGTATAGGTCTACTTCTATAGGTCTACATCTCTAGCAATGGACTTTAGCTTCAAACGTGCCAGAGTTCCACTTTAAGACTTTTGTGTCCGAACCCAACACAATTAAAATCACATTATTTTCATTGGCCAACTAATGACACACGTAGGATATTGTTTCTGTGGCCTCTCTTGAACACAGAGATGCAAAATACAAATAAATATAGCGAAAATAACAATAATAATAATATTCCTCACCTCTCGTAAAGTGAAAGTGCAGCTTCTCATCCACATTATCCATAGAAATTGTCCTCCACAAATAATGACCCCAGTCCAGAAAACCGCGTTATTAATCCAGTTTGAGGTGTTCTTTAAAAGTAAAAAGGCACAATCGAATCCCGTCGGACTTCGGGTGTCCATGCTCTAATGTTATAATTAGTGTCGTAGTACTCAAGACCGTTTTTTTATGGTCTTGGTCTTGCCTCGAATTTGACTGTGTTTGGACTTGGTCTTGAAGGCGCTTGGACTCGGTTTTGTCTCGGTCTCAAGGTCTGACACTTGACGAGTGATAAAACGGAGATAAGTTAATAAAAACATTGATATACAGGCGCCAAAATAACTGTAAAAACAAGTAAATGTTGAAAATTACAAAGATTTGGTCTCGATTTGGTCTCGATGGGGCGTGGTCTCGGTCTTGTGTCGGTCTTGGCCTTGTCCTGGTCTCGGGACCCTGTGGTCTCGGACAGGTTTTGGTCTCGAGTCGTGCGGTCTTGACGACAACACTAATTTTAATGTTGTTTCCTCATCACAAACAGACCTGAAGTTGTGTTTTGTTTTGTTCACATGCGTTTAACACCAAAAACCTGCAGGTTTAGGCTGAGTTCTTCTCTCAAACTAAAAACACTCCCAAAAGTCTGTCATGCGTGATACAGGAAGTGCTCCGTTAGGCTTTTAAACTTCATACACCTTCACTTGGATCATTTCGACAATTTCCATCCATCCATCCATCTTCTTCCGCTTATCCGGGGCCGGGTCGCGGGGGCAGCAGTCTAAGCAGGGGCTCCCAAGCTTCCTTCTCCCCAGCCACTTCCTCCAGCTCCTCCGGACGGACCCCGAGGCGTTCCCAGGCCAGCTGAGAGACATAGTCCCTCCAGCGTGTCCTGGGTCTTCCCCAGGGCCTCCTACCGGTCATTTCGACGATTTCAACTGCCAATATCGACTGAACAAAAGGCAAAAAAGAAGCTTTTGTTGACGTCACGAGGTGGAACGGAGCATTTTGAGCTTTGGGGATGTAGACAGACTGATAATACAACGTGGGAATGAAACAAAGCAAACTCCAGGTATGTTTTTGATGACTTAACGCCATTCTAAATTGTTTTAAAGCCCGCAAGAATGCATTTTGCTTAATATAGGCTCTGGCAACTCTGATTCACTCAGGTTTATAATATTATTGTGATTGTAATACCTTTTGAAAACAGTAAGAACATAGGTTACACGCTGTTCCTTCCACTTGAATGGCACTATTGTGAACGTTGTGGCCATTACTGTTATGCTAATTATGTTAATTGAAAAAAAAAACCTCCTCTGGCATTGTCCTGCTCTTATTTTATACTTGCTTATTTCAATGTCATTTGTTTGGCTGTCAGCGCTATTTGTGTTTGTTTAAATGGTCTAATTACGAATTCAATCAACTGCTGTTATTTTGTACGTTATCAAAAATGTACGTTATATCCCGCGGCAATACAGGTGAGGTCAATGTTCCGCAGTGTGTCATTAAACATATCTGCATGTGTTTATTCAATTACAAGTTCTTTTTAATTAATTTTTTTATGGATAACAAACAATAGTAGGTTCTTGCTGTGGGTGGGGTTGTTGCTCCATAGATCTGACCTGTAACTTCGCCGACAGTGGCTTGACCGGCTTGTCTCCATGGAGATACAGCCGGTGTTGCGGGTTGTTCCAGTAGCAAAGACCATCTCCACGGAGCCAAACAGCTGGCAAACTCTTCATCAGAAAGTAAATTATACTCAAATGTTTGAATTTCATCTCTTGTTTCCACCTCATTGAAAATCATGCAGCATCAAAGGGAGAAATTTCAAATCAAACTGTAATGAAATTGTATTGGCTCCAGAAATTGGCCTCCTTTTCAAAATGACCACTATTTACCTTGGTTTCCTTCCAAATATTATGTACAATTTAGTTGTAATTTCCCGCGAGAGGCGCGATATTGCAGTCGCCTTTCGGAAGAAATACTCCCAACTAATGCACATCTGGTCTCCCATAGCAACAGGACACCAGACACTCCAAAATTCTTATCGAAGTTGGGTGGAAGAGAATTCAACTCTTTTTTATTCAACAATTATTTTATGTAGCATTTTTTTTATTCAACATTTATTTTATTTAGCATTTTTTATTCAACACTTAATTGATTTTGCATTTTTTATTCAACAGTTATTTTATTTAGTCTTTTTTTATTCAACATTTATTTTATTTAGCATTTTTTTTATTCAACATTTATTTTATTTAGCATTTTTTATTCAACACTTAATTGATTTTGCATTTTTTATTCAACAGTTATTTTATTTAGTCTTTTTTCATTCAACACTTATTTTATTTAGCATTTTTTTATTCAACATTTATTTTATTTTGCATTTTTTATTCAACACTTATTTTATTTAGCTTTTTTTATTCAACACTTATTTTATTTTGCATTTTTTATTCAACAATTATTTTATTCTTTTATTCAACAATTATTTAGTCTTTTTTCATTCAATTTTATTTCGCATTTTTTTATTCAACATTTGATTTAGCATTTTTATGCAACAATTATTTTTATTTTATCTTATATTTCAATTAAACTATTGTTTTATTTACATTTTTATTCAAAAAATATTTTATTTTACATTTTTTATTCAACACATGTATAATTTTATTTTACATTTTTTACTCAACTTAGTGGATCACATCGGGGGAAACCTCCGGAAAATAGTCCCTCCCAAATGCCTAAAAATAGCACTGCGGGATACTCACTCTAGGAATTAGACAGGGATTATAACGCGATGACATCTGCTAATTACAAGTTTCATTATTAGGAAAGCCGCTCCGTGCTTCAAAGGGAATTGTCCAATTTTTCATCATTTTGACAAGTGTGGAAAAGCGGGTGAACTCTTTCTACGAAGGAACTAAATCAGAAATGAGCCAAAACATAATGACCACTGGCATAATACACCAATTCACAAGTCTCTTCGCTTAAATTCATTGTATCAGTGCAGCAACAGCTAAAAACAGAGAGAACTACATAGACCATGATCCTGTGCTCACGTTGAGTCCAATCTACACGATGAAATAACTGATAACTGAAATAACTTTTAAATCTTTATTTTTTGGATGCAGACAGAAAGTAGCACATACACACTTTTGTAAGCCTCCACAAAATATTGCAATAAATATTGTGAAAGTATTGTATCGAGAGTTTGGTATCGTTACATCTCTAGTGTTGGATTAGACCTTATTTAGTCCTGGGATAGACCAGGTTTAGTCCATGTTTAGTTCATGTTTAGTCCTGGGTTAGACCTGGTTTAGTCCATGTTTAGTTCATGTTTAGTCCTGGGTTAGACCTGGTTTAGTCCATGTTTAGTTCATGTTTAGTCCTGGGTTAGACCTGGTTTAGTCCATGTTTAGTCTTGGTTTAGTTCAGGTTTAGTCTTGGTTTAGTTCAGGTTTAGTTCTGGTTTAGTCCATGTTTAGTTCATGTTTAGTCCTGGGTTAGACCTGGTTTAGTCCATGTTTAGTTCATGTTTAGTCCTGGGTTGGACCTGGTTTAGTCCATGTTTAGTCTTGGTTTAGTTCAGATTTAGTCTTGGTTTAGTTCAGGTTTAGTTCTGGTTTAGTCCCTGTTTAGTCCATGTTTAGTCCTGGGATAGAACAGGTTTAGTCCATGTTTATTCCTGGTTTAGTTCGGGTTTAGTCCATGTTTAGTCTTGGTTTAGTTCTGGGTTAGTTCCAGTTTAGTTCATGTTTAGTCCTGGGATAGACCAGGTTTAGTCCATGTTTATTCCTAGTTTAGTTCTGGTTTAGTCCATGTTTAGTCCTGGGTTAGAGCTGGTTTCGTTTATGTGTAGTCTTGGTTTAGTCCCTGTTTAGTCCTGGTTTAGTTCAGGTTTAGTCCATGTTTAGTCCTGGTTTAGTCCTGGGTTAGACCTGGTTTAGTCCTGGTTTATTCCTGATTTAGTCCATGTTTATTCCTGGTTTAGTTCAGGTTTAGTCCATGTTTAGTCCTGGTTTAGTCCTGGCTTAGTTCAGGTTTAGTCCATGTTTAGTCCTGGTTTAGTTCTGGTTTAGTCCTGGCTTAGTTCAGGTTTAGTCCATGTTTAGTCCTGGATTAGTCCATGTTTAGTCCTGGTTTAGTCCTGGTTTAGTCCTGGTTTAGTCCTGGCTTAGTTCAGGTTTAGTCCATGTTTAGTCCTGGTTTAGTCCATGTTTAGTCCTGGTTTAGTCCTGGTTTAGTCCTGGTTTAGTCCTGGCTTAGTTCAGGTTTAGTCCATGTTTAGTCCATGTTTAGTCCTGGTTTAGTCCTGGCTTAGTTCAGGTTTAGTTCTGGTTTAGTCCTGGTTTAGTCCTGGTTTAGTCCTGGCTTAGTTCAGGTTTAGTTCTGGTTTAGTCCATGTTTAGTCCTGGTTTAGTCCTGGCTTAGTTCAGGTTTAGTCCATGTTTAGTCCTGGTTTAGTCCATGTTTAGTCCTGGTTTAGTCCTGGTTTAGTCCTGGTTTAGTCCTGGCTTAGTTCAGGTTTAGTCCATGTTTAGTCCTGGTTTAGTTCTGGTTTAGTCCTGGTTTAGTCCTGGTTTAGTACTAGCTGCTACCGCGTAACATATTTAGATCACGTTACCTTTTATTGTTTTGAAAATTCCGTATTTGCCAAAAACAACACATTAACATATTTTATAAGATTCCGTTTCATTTTTGACAGTTTCCCCTCACTTTACTCTCCGCCCTAAGTCGCTCCCCCTTCAGAGCACTATCACAAAACTATCGGAGTCATCAAAATACCCTCTCTTTAACAAAAACTTCTTGCAGAAATCTGAAATCACATTTAGATGCGAGAGAACGCACATCGGGCATTAGTTCTAATCTTATGCATGACTACTTCGACTTTCCAACCTCTCCTTTTATTTTCTGTAATTTGACGTCGCGTTTTGCTGAGTCAATACTGTGATTGATTTCGGCCTCATCCAGAGCGGTCCTTAAAACGTTCTTATTAAGATTTAACACGGTATCTCACAAAAAGGGGTACCCGCAGAGATGCTATAGGCAAATCCGACGTGTGAGTAACTTTGCGCTCACGGCTGGATCCTTGTGAATTAAAAGAAGTCTATTTTCGCCCTCTCTTCAGGGTTCCGGAGGCTTTGTTGAAAGTCCTATAGCTTCGGAGAGCTTTCATACAAAAAAACACAAAAACAAAAACAAAGAACACACCGCTTTGTAGTGTTGAACCCCGCCAGCTTTTGCCATATAAACTTTTCCCACTGACCCACAGACATTGGTAGAGAAACATGTATACTTTGTAATAAAAGGTTAGGTTTGCGAGATGTGATACACTGATGTGCATGTACATAATCTACTTTTTTTCCCGAAAACGAACATTCTCGCCACAAAAGGTCACCAGTGTTCTCAAGCAGCGCTTTATAAGTCCGGGATAATTGCCTTTTGCTTTCATTACGTCCTATTGTAATGACATATCAGCATCAACAGAAAAGCTACAGTTTCAGGGGCATTATTTAGAATAGAATAGAATAGAATAGAATGTCTTTATTTGTCATTGTAACAAATACAACAAAATTAAGTGCATTACTCGTTCTGCAAAGGTAATAAAATGGTAAAATAGTAAAAATATACAAATATACAGACACTATGTACAGTACATAAAAAGTGCCTCAGAACCTCACACACCCACACATGTCCCAGTCACACACTTCCACATTCATAAATGTAAAAACTATGCTTTAGTCCATTTAGTAAACTAATGTCTGTTGGGTAAAAACGGTTTTGTCGTCTGTTTGTCCTGGTGTTTATGGACCTGTATCTCCTGCCTGATGGCAGCAGTTCAAACAGTTTGTGACCGGGTGTGATGGGCCTTTCAGGATTTAGCCTTACTGAGGTTTAATTAAAGGATTAATTAAATTAAAGTTATTTAAATGTGCATTTTGTAACTAGATGTTGATTTTGCTTTGTCTAGAATGTTTCACAGTATGGCATTAAACCTTTCTATCTTCATGGAAACATTCTAGAAAGAGCAACATCTCCATAGAAACAAACGTGGTGACGGACCCACAACCATTAGTGGATAAAGAAGATGCAGATGCAAAAGTAAAAATAAGAGTATCACATGAAAAAAAAAAAACAGTAACAAAGTACCTGTTAAAAAATACTTAAGAATAGAAAGTGAAAAGAGTTTCAGAACAATTACAGATTGATTAAAATTTCGAACTGCTTTTGTGTATTTGGTTTGCTAAAAGTTGGGACGGAAACTCATTAAAATGACTAAAGTAAGCCTTTTCATCAGGTCTCGAACCACAAAGAAAAGTACTTTTTACTTTTCAGTCCAGATCTAAAATGTAGTGGAGTACAAAGTACAGATACACGCTTTCAAATGTAGTGAAGTAAAAGTGAAAAATATCTACAGTAAAATGTATTCAGATGCCTAAAACTTGTACAGATGCCTAAAACTTTTACTTGGTTGGTTGGGAGCAGTGGTGGAAGGTAATGAAACCTTCCACCACTGCTCCCAACCAAAAAGTTACACAGTGCTTTTGTACTTTGTACTGCATTTTTACATATTTGGACCACTCTACAGTATGTAAACCTACACAACAAAAGTATCACATGAAAAAGTGGTATCAAAGTACATGTTTAAAATGTACTTAAAGGGTAAAAATTTAAGAAAGTTGCAGAACAATTACAGGATGATTAAAATGTATAGTTGGTTTTGTGTATTTGCGTGTTTGTTTTGCTCAAAGTTGGGACATAAACTCATTAAAAGTACTAAATTCAGCCTTTTCAACAGGTCTCGAACCGGAAAGAAAAGTACTTTTTACTTTTCAGTCCAGATCTAAAATGTAGTATGTAGAGTAGAAAGATACACGCTAGTGAAGTAAAAGTAAAAAGTATCCACTGTAAAATGTATTGAGATGCAGAAAACTTATACGTAAGTATTGTACTTTTACTTTTGCACTGGTTGGTTGGAATATTTCATTCCCTTCCACCACTGCTCCCAACCAAACAGTTTCACAGTGCTTTTGTACTTTCAGAATCAGAATCAGAATCAGAATTACTTTTATTCATCCCCGAGGGGAAATTTTCTTTGTTACAGATGCAACCGACCAAGAGCATGTAGTTCGAAACAAGTTACAAAAAGTTACAAAAACAAGATAAGATAAATACAAAAAGATAAAAGATAAAATAGCTCTCTCTGGGAAATTATTTACATCAGTGACATTTATGACTATATACATGTGTGAGCCGGGAATAGGATAAAAAGGATTGAGTAGTTTGTGATTTAAAGTGCAGCGTTCAACAGTTTGATGGCGACAGGCAGGAAAGATTTCTGCTTTTGTACTTATGTAGTATTTGGACTACTCTATGTAAACCCACACAACAAAAGTATCACATGGAAAAGTACTGTCAAAGTACATGTTTAAAACTTACTTAAGAGTAAAAATTTGTAGCTGTTTTTATGTATAGTTATGTAGTTGGGACGGAAACTCAAATTAAATGTGCTAAAATAAGTCTCGGCCTTTTCAACATTTCAGTCCAGATCTATCGTGCAGTGAAGCAGAAAGTACAGATACACGATCTCAAATATAGTGAAGTAAAAGTAAAAAGTATCCACTGTAAAACACACTCAAGTGAAGTACAGATGCCTAAAAATCGTACGTAAGTATTGTACTTCTACCAAAAAGTTATACTGTGCTTTTGTACTTTGTACTGCATTTTTACATATTTGGACCACTCTACAGTATGTAAACCCACAGAACAAAAGTATCACATGAAAAAATAGTATCAAAGTACAAGTTTAAAATGTACGTAAAGAGTAAAAATTAAAGAAAATTGCAGAACAATTACAGGATGATTGAAATTTTTTGCTGTTTTTGTGCCTTTGTGTGTTTAGTTTGCTCAAAGTTGGGACGGAAAGTCAAATGAAATGTGCTAAAATAAGTCTCAGCCTTTTCAACATTTCAGTCCAGATCTAAAGTGTAGTTGAGTAGAAAGTACAGATACACGTTCTCAAATATAGTGAAGTAAAAGTAAACATTATCAACTGTAAAATGCACTCAAGTGAAGTACAGATTGTACTGAAGTATTCATTCCCTTCCACTACTGCCCCCAACCAAAAGTTACACATATTTATTTTACTTCTGGCAACTTTGTACTGCATTTTTTACGTATTTGGACCACTCTATGTCTACCCACACAACTTCTCCGTACACTGACACCAACAACCACACAATTGAATCACAGATCTTAACAAAAACACCGTCTACAGGTCAGTTTCCCCATACCTCTCTACCTCGTGATTTCGTGGTTATGCATTTGTACTCGTCTGCCCTTTCCAAACTTATATAATAACAGCCCGTTTGATGAGCAAAACCTCGCACGCCCACAACCCCCGATCTCGAACAAAGCCAATCACCAGGAGACGCCGTCGAAAAACGGAACGGCGAAATCCGACGCGACGCCCCTCCGAATCCGTCCCATTAGCGATCATTACCGGCTATTCATCCCCTCTCGAGAATAACAGCTCTCGCTTCAAAACAATTAGCCCGCCGCGACCCGGGAGCCCGGACGAAACCCCCGACGTTGCTTTGGAAATGGGCGAAAAAGATAATGGCGATCGGTGTGTGGACTCTTCAAAACAAAAGGCAATTGACCCCCTTTCGCTCCATGTGAGTTTCGCGGGGCTAGCTAGCCACCGGCCGCCGTGTAATTGAAATACGGCGCAATCTGTCATTCAACGTCGGTCGGCCGGCGAGGTTTCATTACTATGGGCCGTAATGCACGGAAAGCAATTATACTGTTGTGGTAATGCCGTACTCTGAGAACACCAGTGACCTTTTGAGACGCGTTTGTTCGTTTTTGGAAAAAAAATGAATATACATGCAGATCGACGCGGCAAGGAGGGAGTGATTTATTTAAAGGATGGGCGTTTGTTTCTATAGATACGTCATTGCTCTGCCTGGAATGTTCCACAGTGTGACATTAAACAGTTCTATTTTACGTTTATTCAATCACAGGTGGTATTAAAGCTCGAAAATACCTAGAAAAACAACATTCTGACTGTGAGCGGGGTCGCCTCTCCACAGATCTGACCTGTAATTTGGTTTGATTTGGTCTCCATGACGATTGACAGGTTTAACGCCATTCTGTGGAACATCCCAAGCAAGAAAAGTTACAGAATACACCTATAAAGGAAAAGTAAAGTCAGTGATAGAATGTAACAAAGTAAAAATATCTGTACTGTACTTATGGAGAACTGGGTACTTACTTTTACTTCACTACATTTGAGAGCAGGTATCTGTACTTTCTACTCCACTACATTTTTCTTTTTTTTGAACTGGATTGAAAAGTAAAAGTGCTTTTTATTATAGTTTTATAGTTATAGTCCTTCTGAAAAGTCTGTGGGTTTATTTTAACACATTTGTAATTTGAGTAAACAAAAAGATACAAATAAATTCAGCTAGGAAAAAAACTATTCTATTGAACAAAAATCTGTATACAATTTTAAAATCAAAGTTGGTACATTTGAAGCTTTATTCTCGAAATCTGCGTGAAATACATCAACTTTTTTCTCTACGTTTTTTTTTTTTTTTTACTTGAATACTTCTGATTTGTGATGTGTGTTTTTCATTGATTAACTTTCATATTAGGCAATGAGGGTGAAGTGACACAATAAAAAAAAAATTAACCACCGACCCACTGTTATACATTGACTTGAGTATTTTTTCTCTTTTTTGCTTCGGTATCAGGTATCAGGTGACGGACCCCTGGACAAAAAGTGACATAGTGCACCTTTAAAGTGTTCATACAAAAAATAAATTCCTTCTGCAGACAGAACAAAAGAAAAGTTGATTCAAATGTTTCTATTGAACAAAATCCAGCACAAATCTGTATCAAAATCACTACATTTGAAGCTTTATTAGAGTACGTTTACTTTTCAATCTTTAAGTACACTTTTAAAACTTTACTTAAGTCAAATTTTCAAGTGATTAGTAAAAGTAAAACAATTTTTTTTGCTCTAGTATCTTTACTTTTACTTAAGTAACAAAATCAGCTACTTCTTCCACCACTGAGTAAAGTACAGATACCTCAAATGTGTACTTTCACTTTCATTTTGTTACGTTCCAACACTGTAAAGGCGTGTAAATCCCATCAGGAATGCAGATATTCATGAATTGTTATTAAAAAAAAGGGATTATTGATAATATATTATAAACCTGTGTCTGTTTATAATGTGTATGTGTTCTTGTCTTGTTCTTGTTCTTTCGTCTTTTGTTTCTTTTTTTTTTCCAGAAGCTGAACGCGTCAGCGCACGAGCTGTTTTTTTTTCAGTGCTTATACTGTATGCAAATGAGCCATGCAGTTTTAAGTTTCGTTTCTATACAACATAAACAAATGTGCGCAAAGCTACATTAGACACATTATAATCAAGATTCAAAAAGTTTACTGTCAAATTTTCACACGAAAAAAAATTCAATTATGTTTCTCGCTCTCAATCAAAGCTAAATTTAAAAAATAATAATAATAAAATGAAAGAAAAGTTCAAAGTTCTTCTTAGGGAGGCAGCCTGGTGTGTAGAGAGGTCATATCATGGTTGCTTGTTTTGTTTAGTTTTTTTGTTTTTTCGGGTTTATTTATTTATTACATTTTTGTCCTTGCGCATTTGTAAGATCGGTAAAGTATCGTATCGGTAGTATCGTATCACGTAGATGAAATACTGTAAATCGTAGGGGTAGGATTAAAATAAACTGCTTCTTCCTACTCCTATAGTTTTTAACAAATTAGTTCTCTTTATTTTGTTTGTTTCTTTCTTTGTAAAATGTAAATGTTGGTATGGAGACTACATGTTGTGCCTTCAGACCTTTAACTCTAATGATCCGATATATATATATTTTTTTAACTACTCTGAATACACATAATCTACTGTAAACTTAAATATCTTCTGTTGTCAATCCTGCAGACAACCATTCCAACTCCGGCACTATTTCCAATCTCCACTGTGTTTGTTCATATAATCAGTTTTGGTCCCAACATCGCCGCCGTCTTTATCGGCCATTGTACCCCCGCCGCTTATCTCCCCCGCCGTGAAATTCCTTTTTAATATTGTTTGCCCGCCGCCCTTTTTCCGTTCGCTTGGCGCTTTTCCCTCTCTCCGCGAAACCGTTTTCATTGGAACAGTTTGAAATGCCCGGGGTTGTTTACTTCCAGCGTTTTATTATTTTTTTTAAATAAATCAAAGCCCGAGTCCAAGAGCATTGTTGAAAAATTTCCAAAAAAAAAAAACCTCACCAAAAAGCGGAATCTGGCAGAGTATGAAAGGGAATGGCTTGGAGAGTCTTTGGGAGATTTGCGCGTGTTTGGACGCGGTGTTTTCGAGTCTTTAATTGTTTAATAGAATGATCTGACGCCGTTTGATGCGAGGCCATAGCTCATGAGCAAGACAGTGTGGAGCATCTGGGGAAGGGGAATCTATTACAGTGTGTAGATTACAGCGATATAATTACAACATATGGGACAGTTGGGCCATGACAGTAATTTATGGACGTTGTAGCTCGTGTATTTGGTTTGCTGAAAATTTGTACTGAATTATAATGTTTTAATGCCATTTCTGAAGGATTTGTGGAACATTTGAGAATAAAAATGGTCTGGTGTTGCTATGTGGAAGTGGAACTGTGTTTTTTTGGTGATACGCAACTTTCTTGTTTCCATGGACACACTATTGTTTGGTCTCCACTGTATGGCATGTATCCAAAGTGAAAGTAGTAAAGTACTGCAAATCTTAAGTATGAATTTGAGGTATCTGTACTTTACTTTTTTACTTTTGCATTTTACTTTTGCTTCACTACATCTGAGCGCAGGTATCGGTACTTTTTACTCCACTATGTTTTTGTTATAGTTTGACATCTGTGAGGATTCAAACATACAACAAAAACCTGTAAGAATAAAAGAAAGAAAAGATTGATTCAATTGTCTCCGATGAACAAAATTCAGCACAAATCTGTATCAAAATCTCTACATTTGAAGTTTTATTAGATGTCAAAGTATGCAAAATACATTTACTTTGAAACACTTCTACTTCTACTGCTCACCGCTCTCTCCACTTTGTCCACAAACAGAGCAGCTCTCAAACATATGCTATCACTCCCCGTCCCCGGAACGCTAAAATGGGCGCCGCGATGCCCGCCCAGAGCCTCGGGAGCGCCAGCTGGTTTAGGGGGGAGCGGTCGGCCAATCGGAGCGAGAGGTGCGTTTGTTTAGTTGACGGGGAGCAGGTGGAGGAGAATAAGATCCGATCTATGTCTGTTTGGAGACGGGTAATGGGGCAATATGATGGACACGGCGCACTTATTAGGAGGGTCCCTGTCAAGGCGCGTCGCAGCGGATGTGTGGATGCGAGCGGCGGGTGCGATTTTGGTGCGCGGATAGAGATTGAAGGGTTTTGGTGTTTTAAAGCTGCACAATGTCGTTCTCCCGGTGTGGGCATAGATGGATTTTTCGTGCCTTTTTCTGCTCCAATATGTACTTCCTCCACCGCTCCATTTAACTCAAATGTATTCTTTCTTCTTTTTTTGCTAAAGAATACATTTGATCTCCCGGACGCCTCATTAGGGTGGTGTTCCGGGCTCGTCCCACCGGGGAAGACCCAGGACACGCTGGAGGGACGATGTCTCTTGGATCGCCTGGGAATGCCTCATGAAGACCTGGACGAAGTGTGTCCCTCCTCAGACTCGTGGCCCCGGATAAAATGGAAGAAAATGGACAGATGGATACATCTGAAAAACAGACAGACGGGCTTGCCTCTCCATGGATCTACCCTAGACTTGTCCTGGTAATCTGTACTACCAGGAAAACACCCCTGCCTTCCGATCCTCACTTTCCAACATCCCAGATTGAGCGTAAATAACCCCCCCGGTCCTCAGAGTGCGGATGAGGTCCGAGACGTACTGTGGGGCCAGTCCATTTAAAGCCTTAAAAACAAACAATAAAACCTTAAAATCGACTCTAAAAGGAACTGGAAGGCAGTCAACAATGCTAAAATAGAATAGGGGTAATGTGCAATTCCACCATTCCGAATTGCATCCCCGTCCGCAAGGTCCTCATTCGGACCACAGGCCGATTTGTGGGGGAAAAGTCCAAGGGCCGTTTTTTGGTTCCAGTCCGACCCTGATCTGACCTGTCAAACAATCAATCAATCGACAATACAATAGAAGTGGACTGAGGAGGAGGAACCTCCTCAGAAACTGCAACCAGAACTCAAAGGAACCGTTTTGTGTCCATGCTCACTTCTGAGCATGGACACGCGGAGGCTACAGCGGGCTAGGAATGTCAGTCTATATTTGGGGGACGTGGAGATGTCATTGTTTTGCCTGGAATGTTCCGCAATATCACATTACATTTCTTTCTTGTTTAAGAACAGGTGTTTTTATTGCCCAAAAATACTAGTAATAACTTTCTTTAAGCATATAACCCTGAACTAAGCCCATGTTTCCAATAATAGAGACTAAAGCTGCACTGTGGAACTTTACCGGCCACCTGCTCGTCTCCATAGAGATGCTTTAAACTTGTCTTTTTGCATTTACTTAATTATAATTTAGTTTTAAAGCAGAAGAACCTAGAAAAACACGTATTCTTACTCTGGATGATATCGCCTCTCCACAGATCTGACCCGTACCTTCCCTTGGTAGCATCTCCTGCTTCATACAGGTGAGTTTAATTGATTAGAAAAGCCGTATTCTGCAACTTTAAAAGGTAAAACAGCAAAAATGACCATGTAAAATCTTCCCAAATGAAGTTCACAAAGGTTGCCAGAAAATTACCTCAAAGCGAGAATCATATTTAGTTCAGTTCAACAAAATATTCTTCAAATTCTTACTCTGTGATTGCCCATTCTTGTATAATTACCCACCGTGCGGTTTAAGGAAGTGAAAGACTGAACGGAAATCGGCTCTTTGGAGATAAATTGTACAAAAAAATCAGATTTCCTTGCACAACAAAGTCCAGCGGTGTCTGATTAGAGGTTAGGACTCACCCCTGCCCTGAGCTATACGGGAAAACCGCGAGCCGTCTGAAAATGACCGCGAGTTACCGTGGCAACTCGAACGCAATTACGTAAATAGCGCTATGCATTACGGAGATGCCAATGGCGCCAAGCTACTTTTAACCGGCGAAAGCGAAGGAAGAAATTCACTCCACTCGAAGTTACTATAGGTTAAAAAGGAAGAGGGTTACTTGAGCGAAATGACGAAACTTTACGAAAACGAGCGGGATCTGGAGCTGCGTCTCATTGTGATTTCGAGAGGAGTGATTGACAAGCGGATGAACCAATCAGGGAGAAGCACCATCCATCCATTCTGGTCAAAACAAACATGGCTTAGATATTAAAAAAAGGAGAAAAAGCTCCATAAAGGACTGAGCAACTGTGTGGACGCACCAAACTCTTATTTATCTCAAGTAAAAGCCTAGATCAAAAGACAAAATTTAAAAACTTTGCCATGACATTTCCATGACCTAAAGTGAATTTTCCATGACTTTACAGCACCTACATGTGTAAAATTGAGCACTTTTAGGGCTAAATCTGAAATGTGAATCCTTTCCTCTCACCTTATGGTTTTGTATTATAGTTTTTAACATTCAAAATCCTGTCAGTGCATTTATTGTTGTCTCTTTTACACAAAAAAGACCTTATTGTGTATTATGTTCAGAAATAATCAGAATAGCCTAATGAGAACTTAACAGAACTCTGTAGTTGTGTGAAAGAGATACTAAAATTCCATGACTTTTCCAGGATTTCCATGACCGTGGGAACCCTGTGTATATGAATGGACATAGCTAATAGAGTTTTTTTTTCTGTTTGAGAGAAAAACTCCGCCTAAATATGCAGGATTTGTGTGTTAAACATGTGCAAATGAAACCAGGTCTGTTTCTGACCTTGTTTTGTGACCGAGTTTTTTTTTAACGGATACTGCTTTGTCTGGAATGCTCCACAGTGTAGTATTAAACCTTCTATCTTCATGGAGACCAAACCAGACCAAGTTACAGGTCAGATCGTTGGAGAGGCGATCACCGTCAAAATGCCTGTTTTTCTACGCCCACTGTTACTTTTCAGCCCAGTTCAAAAATGTAGTGGAGTAGAAAGTACAGATACCTGCTCTCAAATGTAGTGAAGTAAAAGTAAGTATCAGGTCCTACATAAGTAAAGTACAGATATTTTTACTTGGTTACATTACATCATGGCCTTTACTTTTCCTTTAAAGATGCACTGTGTAACATTTCTTGCTTGGGATGTTTCAGAGTATGGCATTAAACCTTTCTATCTTCATGGGGACCCAACCAGACTAAGTTACAGGTCAGATCTGTGGAGAGGCGATTAGTCAGAACGCCTGTTTTTCAAGGTATTTTCGAGCTATAAAACCACCTCTACTTAAATAAATGTGATAATGCGGAACATTCCAGGCAGAGCAATGGCATATCCATAGAAACAAGAAGGCAACGGACCCCTAACCAAAAAGTTACATCGTGCACCTTTAGAAAACAACTTTTTCTTCTATTTTTCACTTTTTTTTTTACCATTAACCGCTGTAGGTCAGATCAGCTGCTCCCGTGCGCCCCTCGCTTTACGACAACAGCTGTGTGTCGGACTGTTTGGGTCGAGAGGATGGGGGTAGGTGGGAGGAGGGGGTCTCAATATCACCCCACCACCACCACCACCTTCCCCCCCACGCCCGTCGGTCCGTCTGCAGCCGAGGGGCCCCTCCGAGAACAAATAACCACCGCGGCACCATCAATACGGGGCCGGGATCGATCGGCGGCGCTGCCTTTGGGCTCAGGGCCAGGATAAACAAGAGCGAGCCGGCCTCGTCCGCCACTGGAGCGCTCGGCCTTTCGCTCATGAGCGCCGAAACACAAATACAATCTGTGTGCGGCCGGCGGTTTGAATGACGGGGCCAGAAAAACAAGAAAGGTGAAGAAAAATATGTGTTTCTTTATTGTTTGCGCTGTTACATTTTGTTGGCATCTACAGTATTCATAGAGGACAGCAAAAAAATCGTACAATTAAAGCTGTACTGTTGTGGTGCTCCATATTGTTGTTGCGCCTTTGGGCATTGTAAAGGCACTGGCCCTATCTCGCAATTTTATTTTTGTTTCTTGTAGTGATAAAAACATAAATCAATAAAAATCATTTACAAATCAAAAGGTTTGTGGTTTGATTTTCTTACTTAATCACTAGATGCAATTCCATGCTGTTGTTGTGCCTTTGAGCAAAGCACTTGGGCGCTTGTATAGTGTCGTAAAGGCATTGGCCCTATCTCGCAATTTTGTTTTTGGTTCTTGTCGTGATAAAAAATCATTTAGAAATCGAAAGGTTGGTGGTTTGATTCTCACTTACTCGCCAGTCACAATGCCATACTGTTGTTGTGCCTTTGAGCAAAACACTTGGGCAGTTTTATAGCATTGTAAAGGCATTGGCCCTATCTCGCATTTTTATTTTAATTTCTTGTCGTGATAAAAAATAATCAATAAATCAATAAAAAACATTTAGAAATCGAACAGTTGGCGGCTCAAGTCTCACTTGCTAGACACAATGCCATACTGTTGTTGTGCCTTTGAGCAAAACATGGGCACTTGTATAGCACAGTATATGCATCGTGCTATAGCATTAATAGTAACCGTATGTCGCAATAATCGAACCTTTCAAAATAATCATTTGTATTACGTTGGATTGACGTAGAAAATTAGATGTCCAAGTCTCACGATACGGTATGAACCTAACGGTGCGATATTTATTGCGATATGATGGAAAAGCTCACGATATGGTGGGGAGGCTCATGATATTACGGTATTCTACAGAATAGCAAGACTGACATTCTAAAGTGCTTTGTCCAGTCATTTGGTACAACATTTAATGTCATTAGGGATGGAACGATATCCAAATATCTCTGTGCCATATTTTCACCATATACATCTCACTGTATGATATTTTTTGCAATATTTTGACTGTGAATCTGCTTCTTTTCCCTCTAAAAACACACAAAACTTAATCCAAAGAATGAAGATTTCAAAGTGCTTCGAACATGTGGCCATACCGGCTCGTCAAAGCCTGATCCCGTCAGATCTCAGAAGCTCAGCAGGGCAGGGCCTGGTTAGTACTTGGATGGGAGACACTGGGAATTCCAGGTGCCACAGTGGGGCGCCAGTCGCAAAAACTGTCGTAGTGTCCTTAGGCAAGACACATCACCCACATTGTCGAGTATGAAAGTGATGTGTGTGTGAATGGTGGTGGTGGTCGGAGGGGCCGATGGTGCAGATTGGAGCCTCGCTTCCGTCAGTCTGCCCCAGGGCAGCTGTGGCTACAATAGTAGTTTACCACCACTGGGTCTGGAGTGAATGAATAATGCTCTGTAAAAGCGTCTTTGAGTGTCCTGTAAAGCGCTATATAAAACTGATGCATTATTATTATTATTAACAGTTATTTCTTCACGTCGTCTGCACTGAAACGGAGCAAAGGATCATGGTCTATGTAGTTTCCTCTGTTTTTTTTTTTTTAGCTATTTCTGCATCAGAACTATTCATTTAAGCAAAGAGACTTGGGATTGAAACTAGATACTCATTTCCAAAAGACGAGGTGAAAAACGAGATTGGCTCCACGAGAATGAGACAAGACGAGATTCTTAACATAATTCCTAATATATAAATTCAGTTTCCAAGATCCAGTTACCAATTTTGGCCTCACAATTGTGTATTTGTTTGATTTCATAGTTTTCTTTCTATTTTGGCATTGGTTTTTGGAACTGCAAGAAACATAACTCGCCAATTTTTAACCGTTTTTGGTCCAATCCAAATGTAAACGCTTGGGGAAAAAAATCTCACAAGCTCATTTTGCTTTCGTTCATGATCTTATGGTGATTTTGTTTTGCAAAATCTTATTGCACGAGCTCTTGCAATGGTAATATAAAAGAAATGTTAGTTTTTAATGTTAAAAATTACATTCCATTGTCAAAATCGTTACCTTGAGTCTACTCCTTAGTATCGAAAAAGAGTTTAAAAGTTTTAGCTTCATGACAGATATAAGGTGTACATACACATAGCTTGCAAGCTTTTTATTTTTTATTTTTATAACACAAGCAACTATTTTAAAAACTCAAATTCAACATAGCCGAAATCACGTGTTCCCTTGAATGCCTCGACTGTCTCACATTTAAACCGTGCACTCTCAAAAACGTTATCTGGGCTTTAAAACATGTGTTTCGTCATATTAAAAAAAAACAAATTCCTTTACATTGACCCAAAGCGTTTTTTTAAGTTAATTTCTAAATTCCAAACATTTGATCAAGAGCGTTTCAGGAGGTGCGTAGGTGATACATCGGTTATATTTAAAGACATCGTTGTTTTCTTTTGGAGTGCAGAGCGGTGGCAGCTGACGTCTGTTGGCAGGTGGCGCGGGGCTTTGCGGAGAGCCCGGGTGCATGCCTGTTTATAAATACCTCACCATGACCCCCAAGTTTAATAGTCTCCACATAGCAGACATACTCCAGTGAATATACCCCCCAAAACAAATGTCTAGTACTGTTTTCAAGTCAAATATCTGGAAAAAATCATAATAACACAAAAGAATAGATGCGCCGTGTTACTTTTCTGGTTTAGGGTCCGTCATCTGCTTGTTTCCATGGAGATAATACTGTTTATTTATTCCACAGTATGAAAATAAACTTGGTAATCACAGTAGAGACAGGTTAATGGTCAGATCTATGGCAAAGCAAGCCCGGAAATGGTTAGAAATCATGTTTCTAACCATTTTAGGTTAGAAACATGATTTCTAACCATTATAAAACAATTTTAGGTGTTTTATTTTTGAGCTATAAAACACCTAAAATTGAACAAATGCAACAAAGGTATGTTTAATGCCCTACTGTGGAACATTCCAGACAATAAAATAAGAAATAATCTCAGTGGAGGCGAGAAGGTAGAAAACCCTCCTTCTAAAAAATAAAATTGTGAAACCTTTTCTCTTTTTTTTGATACCCTTTGCTAATATAACTGCCCGCTGCACGGCCCTCCTCCCTGCCTGGTCCTCCTCCTCCTTGCCCGGCTCCTCCTCCTCCTCCTCCTCGCCCGGCTCCTCCTCCTCGCCTGGCTCCTCCTCCTCCTCGCCTGGCTCCTCCCCGGCTCCTTCCCCACCTGGGTATATGTGGCCATACCGAACTGGCCCACAGGCCTGGACATCTATAGCCTGTCCGTCCATGGGAGTGGATCTCTCCTTCACTGTAGTTCTCCCCGAGGTTTCTTCTTTTTCCCAGGACCCTGGGTTTTTTGGAGTTTTTCCTTGCTGAGAAGGAGGGTCTAAGGACAGGGGAGGACTGGACGCTGTTTCATTTGCTGCTTTACATGAATGTTGTTTATTCCTGTTTTGATATGTCTGTGTGTATGTTTTACTCATCCAAATCTTGGAACGCCCTTAGAGGCAACTGTTGTGATTTTGGGCGCTACAAAAATAAATTAAATTGAATAACCTTGTCAAGTTAAATTGCATTGACTACCTCCATGGAGACAAGCAGGTGATGCCACCAGGCCAAGGTACAGGTCAGATCTATGGTGATCTGACTTTGCTTACAATAAACTGTGGGTTTTTAAGGTGATTTTTTTATGAATAAGAATCATCTGTAATTGAACAAATTACAAAATAGATGTGCTGAATTTCCTAACGCGCAACAGTCTGACTCAAATAACTCAAATAAAGACAAAATATAGCATCTCTTTGGAGACGATCACCAGAAAAGTTAGTGCACCTTCAAGAAATCGTAATTATGTTTCTCTGAAGAAACTTTTGTAGGACTGAAGACGTGTCCTTAGGATTAGCGATCGGAAGGACACGCGTGATCAACTTGATGAACAGTTGACATGGAAATCCCACATAGAGCAAATTCAATCAAAAGTATCCCAACAATAGCGGTATTACACAAAGTCAAAGATTGTCTTAACAAAAGTGCCTTGTTTCTATTGTACAACTCACTGATTGTTCCATATCTGACTTATTACACTGTAGTATGAGAAAAAAAACATACACTGAACCAATCTTCCTTTTACAGAAACATGCCATTCGTGTCGTAAATGGAAGTGGAGAAAGGGCCCACACAAATCCAATATTTATACAATTAGAAATGTTAAAATTTAAAGAATTTGTAGAATATAAAGTCCTCAAAACTCTGTACAAAGCTCACCAAATAACATTACCAAACAGCTTGCAAAATAGATTCAAAATGAGTGAAAGTTTATTCAAGTTTTTAAGAAAAGTGTGAAAGTAGCATTATTTAAAACATATAATACTTCTGCCTAAAAATATTTTTTTTAATTTTTATTTATTCATGCATCACAACCCAGTGGAGTTGTAATATAATTGTAAGTTGATACGGGGAAGATGTTATGAGCTTTTGCTTCTTTCTGTGGTCTTGCATTCGTATTTATGTTAAAGTTGTACAGATTCAAGTATGTTGCATTTGCTTTTGTTTGGTTTTAATAAATGAAATAAATAACGAAAAGAAAAAGAAAAACAATGTCCTGCGGATCAACTAAAAAGGGGGCATGGTTCAAGCCCTCCAAACTATTACGTGTCTGCATATGCGACCCAATCTGCACTCACAAGAACACACCTGTAGGGGGAGCTCATGCAAAAAAAAAAAAAAAAAGACTATTTATGCAGAAAAAAGTACTAAGAAAAAATGTATTTACCGTATTTTTCGGATGAATGGTTCTATTTTCATATAGAAAGCGCATTAATAGGGCGACCAGATTTTCAAAATTCAAAAGTGGGACACACTCCAGTTGGGGTGTTTGGTATAAAAAAAATAAAAAACTGTGAAAAGAGCATGTGTAAGATTGTGCATTCTCCTGTCAGTCATAATCTAAGGCTTTTGTTGCTCCTTTATGGTCATTAGTAAACAAGGTTTTCAGTATTTTGACAAAACAAATGCCAATTTATGCACCTCTTTACTGTTGGCAGGGATCAGATTAGTGAAAAATTGTGATAGTGCTTTTTTAGTCCTGGTTTAGACCTGGTTTAGATCAAATTGGTCAAAAATAGGGACACCTGGGACATTTCTTCTATAAAACTGGGACAAATCAGTGGTTTTGGATAAATCTGATGGGACACGGGGCTCAAAACTGGGACTGTCCCGGGGAAATAGGGACGTCTGGTCACCGTACGCATTAAGTGAGACTGATGCCTATATAGCGCAGGCATCCAAGATCCATCGGAAGAGCTCGCCTGGGTTTAGGGTTAGGGGTAGGGTTAGGTTCGCCTTCTGTCGTCCAACGCTCCCACGTAGCTCACAGTTTAACTCCGAGCGACCTCGTGACACCAATATGTAGCGGTTGGAGTTGTTCACCCAGAATGATCCCGAGCACCAAATGAGTTTGCTTCACTTGGGCGTGTAAGTGTGTCTGAGCAGGGGCCATTTGGGGTCCTCAAACACACCATAATATGACGTTGAAGCACAGTATGTGTTACAGGCGGCGTAACGCTCCGACAATCCATCCAGCTTCGTAGCTTAACAAAGTCATACTAAAACATTTTGACAGATTTCTGAGTGCCGTGGACTACATAAAATCAGTTTGAGGTCAGTAACCACAAGGCGCACCGATTTTTGAGAAAATTAAAGGATTTTGAGTGCATCTTATAGTTGTAAAAATATTGTATATCAAGACAGATTCAACTGGTGAATCATGAAAACAAAAACTTCAGCTAACTCACTCCTTTCTGCTGTTCTTATAATCAAAATAAAATAACTGTTCAACAAATACAAATATCGGTCACCTAGGACACCATCTCCTGATTAATCGAAGAAAAACTCAAGGACATTTTTACATAAATGCGTTACATAAGATCTCGAAACGCATCTCGCATATCTTCCCATCATCGCGTTTCACATTTCCAGTATCCATCTGCGACTTATTACAGCGGCCGTTTTATTTTTACACGCGCTCTTCGCATAGCTCGGATAGTTCCTCGACCTCCCTCGCCGGGGCTGGAACTTGGATTCTAGTACTTTCTGCCTCGCGTCCAAAAAATCTCAGCGAGCTTTGAAATGTCCAATTAACCCGGTATTACTTAGAATTGCATTTTGGAATATTTGCCGTTTCTGCCCCTCAAATCTGCTTCCAATTTCTTTTCAGAATAGGTGAAAAGACTCGGGGGATCTTAAAAGCGTCGGGTTTGTGGTTTGGACCTGTTAAGAAGACTTGATATTTGCTCTAAGTTTCTCCGGAATTATGTCGGGTCGATCTGTGGAAATAAGTTTGACCACACGGTGTGAACTTTGCAAAGGATGAAAGCTGGCGGTGCGTGCGCTGAAGTACAAATGTATTATTAAAGGTTCTATATTACGCAAAATTGATTCGTGTGAGCTTTGAAGGTGTGCTTTTTTGCTAACTTTTTGGTTAGAGGTCCTTTACCTGCTTGTTTCTATGGATACGTCATTGCTCTGCCTGGAATGTTCCATAATATGACAATAAGCAGCTCTACTTTACATTTTTTCAATTACAGGTGGTTTTATAGCTCAAAAATACCTAGAAAAACAGGCTTTCTAGCTGTGAGCGGGGTCGCCTATCCACAGATCTGACCTGTAACTTGGTCCGGGTTGGTTTCCATGAAGATAGAAAGGTTTAATGCCATACTGCGGAACATCTCCATGGAGAAAACGTCTGACGGATGCACTTTTAATCAATGTTTTGAGATTGTTACCGCCTCAAAAACATACATGGAGTTTTCAAGTTAAAGGCCTGGTGTCGCCATGGAGATATTCCAAGATTGTTACACAGTATGGTCATGAACTAATGAATCTCCATGGAGATTTTCAGGCAAAAATGTTTTTTAAGATGTTTTTGAACTGTAAATACCTTGAATGACCTTGAATAAATGCAAGGTTAGTTTATTAGTTTAATGCTATACTGTGCTATTAACATTACCTTGGAGACAAATAGGTTCCAGAAAAGTTACACAGTGAACCTTTCAGTAGAGATGGGCAATTCTAAGGCTGAAATGATCCAAATAATTCTAGTGAAGGTGTGTGGAGATTAAAACACAGTGGAGCACTTCCTGTATGACCACATGACATCACAAGGTGGAACAGAGTGTTTTCCATTTGAGAGAAGAACTCAAACAACAAACATTATACTATAGATCAGAAAATAGCATATGGTCATCTGTCTTCAGTCGCGGAAATACCGGGAGAATGATTTGTAAGATCATCACTCCAGTAAACAAGTAAAATGGGCATCGATCTTGCAGCAAGATGAAACAAAAATTGCCCAAGAACGAAAAGGCTCTCAAAGTTTTCACATTAAGTCGCCCCAAAATAAAAGATTTGGGTTTCAGAGTATCGCCAGATAAAAACCAGGACTATTCCAGGTCTAAAATAGGGTCATATTATACTATTTTCAGAGTTATAATGTAATGTTTCCTCATCATAAACAGAACTGGAGTTGTGTTTTGTTTCGTTCACATGTTTAACACACAATACTGTAAAACAGGAAGTGTTCCACTGCGTTTTTAAACTCCGCATACCTTTGTTACAAACATCATTTGGACGATTTCAGCTCTGGAATTGCCCATGTCTACTGAACTAAAGGTAAAAGGAGCTGTTAACTTGAAAACTACAGCTTCATGACATCACAAGGTGGAATAGCGCATTTTCAGCTGTAGAGTTGCAACTTCAGGTGAGTAAATGGTGAACGGAAACAACTATAACAACTTTATTTTGTGACAAATGTTTTTGGTTTCTTCATTTTGAGATACCTGCAAATAAATTCATATAAGGGTCAATGATGTAGGAGGAAGGATTTTCAAAAGGCAAATTTTAAAATATATATATTTTTTTAATCATTTCTATTGAACTTTTGAGTAATATGAAGTGTATAGAAACAAACTGTTGCATTTCTTTAGATTTTTAATGCATATTGATATTTTCTTTTGCTCCAATATGACAGTCGCCTGCTGGTGTTTAATGAACAAACTACTGCCCTGGAAAATGCATCAAATGAAGAAAAATGCCTAAAGAACCATTCACCCAAGTCGACTTTGTCTGTTATTAAACTCCAGCCATAGAATTCCTGCTGTTATTAGTCGCACCACATGATGCACGGTCGCACCACATGACATTTTAACACTTGAAGTACAAAAAACATGCAGAATAACTCATGATTTCTGAAAAAAATGATTTGGTTCCATGTAGGTCAGAGGTACTACAGAAATGTGCTGAATTATTATGAAATTTCAACCTTTTTAACTGAGGAAACTGCAACTGGACAGAAAATTTAGGCGTCACTTCAATGACCCATATGCTTAGTCACTACCACATACTTAGTCTTTGAAACCGATAGAATGCTGCCTTTTGATTTGAGATCTTATATTATGAGCAGAACACTTTAGATTTGACACAATTTATTGATTTACAGTAAAAAATAACAGTTTTTTAAATTGTACATGTCTGTTTTTTTCATAGTTTTATATAGCAATTTCCAACTTCAAGGCTCTCAAAGTGCTTTTTTTTACGAAGGAACCACTCACCCATTGACACACACATTCATACACTAGTGTACGCAGACACTGGGGGGACGGGGTGAGTTAAGTGTCTTGCCCAAGGACACAACAACAACATTCATCCGTGACAGGGGAATCACACACCGCCAATCTGACCGCTCGCCCAATGATGTTTACGTCGAGAGTGGGATTCGAACCGCAGACCTTCAGATCAGGGGACAAACGTTCTACCAACTGAACTACAGTCGCCTTTTTTTTTTTGGCGCGTGATGGTTCAATTTCGGGCGATTGACAGTGACGCCTTTTTCGTTATTTCTCAAACCTTCTCTGGTTCAAATTTTGTTTCGAAAGAATAAAAAAAAAAACGAGTCACTCCTTCTGACAACTTATTCTCTGTACGTTCGCCGCTCCCGCAAACCTCGACTTAAACAAGAAATCCAGCTCCAGTGTGTCATGTACGCTAACATCCACCACCACCAGCACCACCACCGCCCCGCTGCTCCTGACAGCCGATTTAAAGCTCTCTGTGCCGGGGTGACAGGCGGTGATAGTGGCGAGGGAGGAGACTTGTCTGGTTCTCTTGGCCGGTTGCGGAGAGAGAAAAAAAAAAAAAGAGGTATCTTCAACTGTCAGTGGATACATTTAACACTGAATGGAGTTATTTTGAGCAGCGCCGGCGGAGAAGTCGGGGAAGGTGATAGTTTTTTACACTATAGTGGTGCTGGTAATACACTGGGATAACAAGTGCTCTGTTGAAAAAGGCTGGACTGTTGCCATAGCGATTAACAACTTGATACTAATAACGCCCTATAGTTATAATGTTCTTTACAAGCTTTTGGTTGGGTCCGTCACCTGCTTGTTTCTATGGATATGCCATTGCTCTGCCTGGAATGTTCCGCAGTGTCAATGTCACTATGTATTCGTTTTTATGGATATAAGTCCGAAAATTATTGTTATTTTTATCAATTCAGATATTAAAATGTGTCAGGACATCATTGTTTTTCATTTTCATATATTTTATTTGTAAAAATGATTTACCTTTAGGAGTTAGTGACCTTTTACTTTCTACGGAAGTAAAACAGAGTGAAAAATAATAGCCGAAAAAAAGGCAATATTGAAAAAGGCAGAAAAATTTTAAAGAAAAGACGTCAAACTTAAAGAAATGTGACTTAACTATCGCTGGTGATGGGGCGAACACCATAAATATATTGCTTTGTAGCTGAGACATTTTCTTTATCTGTCTTTATTTTAGTTTAGTTTTTTAGTTTAGTATTTTCGTGTTGATGGAGTTGAAGGTGAACGAGAATAAAAACTGACGGTTTTCTGGCTCAAAATTACCTAGAAAAACAGGTGTTCTGACTGTGAGCAGGGGCGCCTCTCCACAGATCTGACCTGTAACTTGGTCTGGTTTGGTTTCCATGAAGATAGAAAGGTTTAATGCCGTACTGTGAAACATTCCAGACAAAGCAAAAACATCTCCACAGAAAAAAAGCATTTGACGGACTCCAGAAAAGTTGCTAAATTGATTGTTTTTTTCTTTTTTTAGATGCATATTTGAGTAATTTAGTGACTGGTCTCTATTCAGACCTTTGTTACAACTAGCAGCAAGACGCAAAGATACAAAGCTCTGCCCCATGCTCCCACACAACAATTCTCCATAAATGTACAAAAACATGATACGAAACTGCACTACATCACAAAACACAGTTTATTTACTTTTTAAATCACAAGAACAGTAAATGGAACGTATGGATATTTCATGAAAAATGTGACCTTAAAATAATTGATATAGACACATTTTGAGTTGATACAAGAATCAAACAGTGAAGTATCATGATATATCATGAATACATTTTTTCTTGCACCCCTATTCTAAGGAAACCGGGGTGGCTTACAACAAATACAAACACCACAACAGAAATACAAACACCGCAACACAAAAAAACCCATAACACACCAAAAAAAAAAGCCACAACAGAAGTGGCCGTGGGACTCTATTTTCTGACAGACCAAGCGAGGAGGATCAAGCGGGAAATTATTTACGATGGTCAGACAGTGACATCGATCCTGAACACAAAACAATAAATTACTTTTATTTATGTTTCCAGATTTGTTCACTTCTCTGTTCCTTTACTTTTTACATTCTTCTTCTTCAACTTCAACTTTTCCCATTCACTTCCCACTTGATCCTCCTCGCTTGGTCCGTCAGAAAAAAAGAGTCTCTTGGATTGTGGCTTTTTTTGGTGTGTTGTAGCTTTTTTTTTGGTGTGTTGTGGCTTTTTTGTGGCTTTTTTGGTGTGTTGTGGCTTTTTTGGTGTGTTGTAGCTTTTTTTTTGGTGTGTTGTGGCTTTTTTTTTGGTGTGTTGTGGCTTTTTTGTGGCTTTTATGGTGCGTTGTAGTTTTTTTGGTGTGTTGTGGCTTTTTTGTGCTTTTTTTGGTGTGTTGTAGCTTTTTTTTGGTGTGTTGTGGCTTTTTTGTGGCTTTTTTGGTGTGTTGTAGCTTTTTTTTTGGTGTTGTGGCTATTTTGTGCCTTTTTTGGTGTGTTGTAGCTTTTTTTGGTGTGTTGTAGCTTTTTTTTGGTGTGTTGTGGCTTTTTTGTGCTTTTTTGGTGTGTTGTAGCATTTTTTTGGTGTGTTGTGGCTTTTTGTGACTTTTATTGTGTGTTGTGGCTTTTTTGGTGGTGTGGCTTTTTTGTGGCTTTTTTTTGGTGAGTTGTAGCTTTTTTTTGGTGTGTTGTGGCTTTTTTTGGTGTTGTGGCTTTTTTTTTGGTGCGTTGTAGCTTTTTTGTTGTCTTGCGGTGTTTGCAATTGTTGTGAGCCCCCCCGGCTTCCGTACTACTGTGTTGTCAAAGCACTCTGAAGGGGAGTGACTTAGCACCGGGAGCAACGCAAGGGGAAGAGGTTAATACATTTTTGGTGCATTTTAAAACAATAAAAGCTAACATGGTGATCTAAATCTGTTATGTTTGCAGTTTATACCCGATAGAAACTAAAATACCTCTTCTTTAAATCAATTTAGTAGAAAACATTATGTAAAATGTTGCCTAGACTAAAAATGATTTCTGTTTTATGAATTCTATATTAGATTCATATTAAGCATTATATTATGTGAGTAATCAGCAGACATTTCAGCACGTCTGGCACCATCACTGTCACACTTCACACCTCCGGCTCCCGTCTCCGTCTCTCTCTTCGGGCAGTCATTTTGTTTGTACGTTTATGTCCTGTACAAATGTGCGAGCAGGTGGATGTCTGCCCTCCTACTCCCCCTTCCTCCTCCTCATCAACAGCGAGAGGAAGAGGAGGCGGGGTCGATGTACAAGGTGGAGACAAGACGAGGCTCCTGATTTCCGTTACCTTGCCATCGTGTTGTTTCCTCATCACAAACGTATCTGGAGTTGGGTTTTGTTGCTTTCGTTGGTTTCTGAAACGGAAACCAGTCTTTTTCCATTTTAAAATCCGTGCAGGCTGCTGATCTGCTTCTAGGCAAGGTGATATTGTCTTGCCCAGGGACACAACAGCAGGTTCCTCACTTCCACACCTGATATTCCCCGCTTCAGAAATATGACAGACATCGACAAGAGATCAATATATTTGGTATAAGGTTTTAAGTTTTATTTAAAGTTTCATTTAAATTGTACTTTTTTCTGATGTATGTTCTAATGTTGTTTCCTTGACACTCCACCTTGTTCCAAATTGTGATGTCATGTGCTCCACTGTGTTTTTAAACTCATCTTCACTAGAATAATTAGGATAATAAGCTCTGTTCACGCTTACGTCGCAAACCAGGAAGATGTTTGGAAACATGCAATTACAACTACGATGGGCTCTTGTTCGTGGTCGTAAGTCTGACAAAATCAAGGAAAAATGAGAAAAAGTCCCAGTTTTCTTCATCTCCATGTCATTGTAGCATTCCGTGATGTTCGGCGAATCAACAATTCCAACCATATCTCGTTTCCCCACTGACGCACAACTCCGAGCGCACTGGGTACATGCGATTAGGAGAAACGAGGACGCCAAATTCCAGATAATTCCAAACAGCGCATACGTATGCGGTCTTCATTTTACGAACGATCACGTTTACTTCAGTGGGTTTGATTGAGCCCAGTGTCGGGAACTAGACTGGAAGTCGTCATTGCATGTTTCCAAATGTCTTAAGCGCGAATAGGGCCTCTTTCAGCTCTGGAATTGCCAATCTCTCCAAAAGTAAAGGTAAAAAGGAAGTGGTTAACTTGAAAACAACGACTTCATGACATCATCAGGTGGAACAGAGCAATTTGAGCTTTGGAGAAGTTGACAGACTCATAATAAAGGGTTACTAAAACACGTGTGAATGAAACAAGACACAACTCCAGGTCTGTTTTCGATGAGGCAACATTATAACATGACTTAAAGCTCACAAGAGTCACTTTTTCATAAAACAGGACATTTAAACTTGTAAAAAAATTCTAAAATCTCTTCGGTAACTTTGCACGACAGCTTTCTACAGGAGTTCAAATTAGAACAGCTGATCAAATATTAAAAGCCCTTTCGGCGTGTAATTTGAAACGCCCCATTCTCCGCGAAACACAAACGTTAATGAAAACCCCAAAGTGTGAAATCAAAGTTGGAGCGCGGCGGGGCCCTCGCGGGTCCCAGGCCGACCGTCGCCCGCACCGGAGCCGGCGCATCTCCGTGTTATTGGACGCGAGCTTTGTGTAACCGGCTTTATATCCCGTCTCCCTCCTCTGCCAAGCCCGCCTCCTCCTGTTTTCCGAAGCCACCGTAAACACAGGTGCCGCTACCCGTTCTCCGGGGACCCCCTTGGCTCCCGCGCGAGGATTTTTGGACCGTCTCCTAGCTAAAGTTCTCAGTTTTTTCAGTTTTTTTTTTTGCTTGTCTATGCTAAACACCTGTCTGATGGGGTACGATTATATGTCTGGCCACACAAGAGCTATTTTAAGGGCGTTTGAGTGACAGGCTAAGTGTGTACTGGCGTACAGCTGTTCTAATCCGGAGGAGTGGAGGGTTCGGGGCCCCGGAGAGAGAAGGGGGAGAGGGGCCCGGGGGGATGGTTCAGCTGTTGGTCTGCAGACGCTACAGACCTCAATGGAAACTTCTGCTAAAGGAGGTTGTTAAGCGAGTAAAACGGACCGCAACTGGCGTCCAACAACTGCTCCGAAAACTCGTACTGTGTTTGGATTATGAAGCTCGTAAAAATTCATCAACTATCTTTTTTCTTTATTGAATTTGCTTTGGGAAATTTTAATTTTTTATTTGATTTTATTTTCATTTTATTTCGCTGAACTTGTAAAATAGTTTCAATAAGTTTCAATAAGTTTTGTAGTCATAGTTTTTGGATGAAAATATTTTTTGAGTCTGTGGGTAAAACATAATATTAGACAATTCATGCTTCTAAAATGAAATTGTACTATGAAACTTTCTCATTATAAATATGTTGTTGCTTTGTTTAGGCCCTAGAATGTTCCGCAGTAAAGTGTTAAGTTACCGGCCCGAGTTACAGGTCAGATCTGTGGAGAGGCGACTTCGCTCACAGTAAAAATGCATGTTGTTTTTCAGGCTCTATAAAATGACTGTAATTTAATAAATGTAAGACAGATTTAATGTCATAGTATGGAACATTTTAGGCAAAGCAAAGGAAAGGAAACAAGCTGGTGTCGACTCCTCCTTCACAAGTTAAATAGTGTACATTATTTAAAATAAATAAATAAATATGATTAAAAAAGTTACATAGTGCACATTATAAAAAAAAGAAATAAAAAAGAAATGATTAAAAAAGTTACAAAATGCACATTATTAAACAAAATTATAATTAAAAAAATAAATCTGATTAAAAAGTTACAGAGTGCACATTTAAAAAAAACCAAAAAAGAAATACAATTAAAAAAGTTACATAGTGCACATTATTAAAAAATAAATAAACAAAACAAAATAATTAAAAAGAATAAAAATGTATTTTATTTTATTTGGTTTATTTTCTTTTCTATTTTATGTGTTTTATTTCCATATTTTAAAGCATACAGTAAATTCTTGCATTGTATATTACTGGTTTTAATACAGATTGAGTTCCTTGTGTGCAAATCTCAGCCTTTTTATTTTTATTTAGTGTTTTTGTATGTCGTTTTTGGTTTGTTAAAGGTGCACTATATGTAACTTCTAAGATGGAGGGTCCGCTACCTGCTTGTCTCCATGGAGATGTTGTTTCTTTGCCTGGCATGTTCCACAGTAGGGCATTAAACATACCTCCCTTGCATTTGCTCAATTAGTGGTGTTTTATAGCTCAGAAATACCCTAGAAACACACATTATTATGTGCACGCTTGCCTTTCCGTAGATCTGACCCGTAACCTGTCTTCAATGTGATTACCAAATTGATTTTCATACAGGATGCACCTTTAATACACTTTTAAAAGAACATTAGAACTGAAATAAAGCCCTGTTTAGCAGTGATCTATGAGTGTTTCCACAGTGACCTGGCCTGGCCTTTAGCACAGTCCTGGTGTCAGAGCAGAAACCCCACAGAGAACTGTGACCATGAGCTCCGTCCATATGGTCAGGGCAGGAGCTCACATGTTCCCTGTACACAGTCTAACACCACCACATTCACGTTCAGGTGGTTTCATTCTCCGCCGTTTTACTTTTATTATTGTGGGGATGATTCTTCCATCGATTTTGATATTAACTTTATTTTTTATTAAAGTGCACAGGGTAAATCAATCACAACTGAACCTGTGTCTGCAGAGTTTTTACCTGCAGATAAAGACACATCCAGGTTTGTCTCATTTACAGTTTATGAACAGACCAGGCCTCATGTAAAGCTCAGAACCTTCAGAATTCCCTCCCTGAGATGCAAGGGCTGCACTAGCACTGACTCATGACTGGCTGAAGGTGCTGGGGTTTAGTGAGGGACCGTTCAGATCAGAGAGAAGCATTTTGGGTTTCAGCACACTGGATTTCAGCACTGAAACTGGCAACACAAATGAGAATCATGTGAGTCTCATTCTGCTTTCTGATTGGATCGTCTTGAACCAAAACAAAAGTTATTCTATTAATAATTAGGGCTGTCAACGGTAACGTGTTAATTGCGACTAGATTAATGCAATCCATATTATATATATATATTTTAATCGCGATTAGAGTTCGCCAGCCTTTTGTCCTTTCTAAAAACGAGAGAGCGTTTACACTGAAACAAAGTACTGGAAATGATTTGCATCCACACACATCCTGTCTGGATCACCTGAAATGATGGTCACATGACGAGGCTGGTGTCACATCATCACGACGCCACGACACCACATGGGCGGTAAAAACAAAGTGAAGCACTGTGTCTAAAGTTGCTGTAGTTCTATGGAAGTTGCAGCAGCCGATTTCGAGCAGAGGAAGATGGCGAGCACGAAAACAGTATTTTCGTGGACCGACGCTGTTTTGCGTTGGTCTCGGGTTTGTTTAAACTCCAACAAACTAACATTTGGCAGAGTCGCCACAGACCTGTGGATAATCAGTCGCTAAATGGGTAAGAATTGCTTTACCTTATGGCTTTAAAACTGTCTTGAAATGCAACAGCCCTATTAATAATATATCTTGTAATTAACAATAAATCAGCGTTAGATCAGTCAAGTTATATTTTATTTGAACATGTTTCCCTCATGTCTAGGGACAAATCAAGTTTATTCCATTTAAAATAAATATATAAGATACAGTCCCTCATGCATTTTTAACAGATAATTTTAACAATTTAACTTTTTTTTACCTTCAGTGTCATACAGTACCGAGCTGATTATAATATTGACTAGATTCACTTTTACTGTTTTGCTATGTGACTTTTTGCACTTCTGGGCTCACCACCTGATGATGTCACGAGGTAATCATGCATGCTCCCTGCCACTTTGTCAGTTTTCCATGCTTGTTCTATGTAACAATGACATCACCACCTGGAGCAGAGTGTTTTCAGTTTGTGAGACGAACTCAGCCTATTTACGGGTTAACGCTTACCGACCAACGGTATCGTATACAATTCTTGAGAATGTTTCATATAACAACGCATAACTATCCAACCTTAAAAGATACAAAGAAGAAAGAAACATACTTTTTTTACTTGAAAACCTGAAAGTTGCAGCTTTCCGTTCAAATTTCAGGCATTATCCTACGTCACACGCTGCATGATGATGTTGCGAAAACAAGTGTCCAATAGAAACTTTCGGCCAAACTCATGCGCTCCGTCCATTTTGATTGGCCCAAACTTTGCCAAAGAGTGAAGTGAGTCAAGATGGTCGACTTCTCTGAGCATCTGTGTTCGTAACAAAAAAAGAAAAAGCCGCTCTAATGCTGCATTCTATTGTGCTCGGGACTCAGAGAAAACCGACCTTCTTTCTTCTTTTTTTTGTTTTTGTTTTCAGGGCAATAAGAATATTTTGAATTTACTCACAGACTTGATATTTTGCCTGTTTGTAGCTAAGGCCCTAAATTAAGCATTTTTTATGTCCAAAAAGTTGTTTCAACATGTTTGCTGTGTGTTTTGTATGAAAGAGTGTGAATTTTATTTTCAGCTTTTTTTTCATTTGTATTTCTGGTCCTGTAGCTTTTATCACAGCCACATGACACAACTACAGCAGCAGACTGTGAAATAACAGGTTGGACTGAAACAAAAGATGTATAACACTTCATTAGGGGGTAAAAGGGGCAGTTTTAATCGCAAAATTAGGGAAAAAATCTGAACCAAACCACAACTCCAGGTACGTTTGCGACGAGGAAACGGCACCATGACACAGATCAGAAAACAGCGTCATAGGGGCCCTTTAAATTCCGAACCCCATCCGTCTCTCCTCAGTCCATTAACTATCAAGCGGACCACATTGTATTTACTCCACGCACCGCCGACACCAGACTGCCGGCAGCTTGTCTTTCCGGGACATTTCCAGGAGCACTTTGCGAACTCCTCTCGTGGCGCTGGGAGATTACACTCGGAGAAACCTAAACCCCGCAAGACACCAGATTCTCTTGAGTAAAATAAATAAATAAAACATTTTCCGTGACAGCTACGGCCGGTAACGCTCCATCTTCGTATCGGGGGACGTGGAGTGGGCACGGTTGGAGTCACTTTACTTCTGTGCTCACACGTAACATATTTTGATCACCGTTCTGGCTTTTATTGTTTGGAAAATTCTACAAGTATATTGATTTTGACACTTCTTTGCTTTTGCTCTACGCGATAAGCCACTCCCCCTTCAGAGCGCAACACAATCACTGCGCATCCCGCTAATGAAACTACTGCATCACGTCAGGTTTGTGAAGTTGTTGCGTACAGTTTTGCGTCATGGTTTTTTATATATACTGTATGAAGAAAAACTGTTGTGTGGGGGCACGGAAGAGATCGCTAAATGACTCAAACAAGCATGGATGACATCGAAAACGTATTCAGGCATGTTTTCGATGAGGGAACAACGTTAAAACATGGAAAAAGCGCAAAAACAAAAATAGCCTCCTCTTTAAAGGCACAGTACCTGGAAAAATGTGTAAAAAAACAAAAATAAAAAAATAATACAAATATATTAATTTTGTGAAGTTTTAAAACCTATTCAGGCATGTTTTCGATGAGGGAACAACGTTAAAACCTGGAAAAAGCGCAAAACAAAAATGGCATAATACCTCCTCTTTAAACACAGTGTATCTGGAAAAATTTGAAAAAAACAACAAAAAATCAGAACTACTTCATCTAAAAAATAAAAAATTAATTAATTTTGTGAAGTTTTAAAACCTATTCAGGCATGTTTTCGATGAGGGAACAACGGTAAAACCTGGAAAAAGCGCCAAAAAAAAAGGCATAATACCTCCGCTTTAAACACACTGTATCTGAAAAAATGTGTAAAAAACCAACAAAAAATCACAACTACTTCATTTTTAAAAAATTTAAAACTATATTAATTTTTTGCAGTTTTAAGATGCCAGATAGTGACAAATACAAGACACACAAAAAAATTAAAAAATAACGATACGAACACTGCCACAAAATAAAAAATAAATGAGTACAGGACTATTTGATTTTAATTGGTTTGCAGTGGTCCAAAGTTCTTCCTCACTTACGTTATGCATTCTAACTACCCTTATTATTCCCCAAGATGAGTTCATTAGCGCTTTTCACAACTTTTACAGACCGGAGAGGCTTTTTGCCATCACGGAAACGCTGAAAACAGCTAGCATGCCAACATAGACTTCTTGATACAAAATAAAATAAACAACTGACTCAAACGTCGGAAGTGAAGTGCACACGGCTGTCGGTGAGTTGGCAATTTGTCTTTGCGCCAGCCTTCGCCAACCGCCCCGGGAGAGACGGCGGCACTTCTCGGGGGCGGTTATGGGGTAGTGGTGTACGGCAAATTGCGAATGAGTGTTTTCCATTTCCCCAGAGAGAGTCCATGAGGAAGGAGGAGAAAGAAGGAGGAACAAATGAAGGGATGTGAATAGGACATGTAAAAAAAAAACATGTGTGTATGTGAAAAGATTCAATGTTTTCGAATATATATTTTCGATATTTTGTTTGTATAAATTTACCAGAATATCAAAGTGTCTTAGTGTCTTATGTCATAATATAAAAAGATAGAGTTTGACGTGTCATGTGATGTTTGATTCATTCTTAAAGGTTGTATGAAGGATTTTTTTTTTTCAAATTATCAATGAAATAAATAAGAATCAAATAATTATAGAGATACAACAGCCTTATAATTATGATGACAAAAACCAAGAAAATGGATGGATGGATGGAAAAAAAGAATGAAAATCCATCAAATGCGGACGTGGTGGGACCATCAAAACTTTAGCCAATAGCCTATTGCTGTTAGGTTGTCAATCAAACTCCCTATGTTTCTAGCGTAACTGACTTGCCGGCGCGCAATTACGTGATTTACCTATGCCGGATACGCAAGACGCCGTTTACTCGACCAACGCAGTGATTCTGAGCGGCTTTTTCGAACTGTAGCTTCCTCGCAGTTTGCACAAAGTTTGTTGCGACGGCGGACAAGAATCCATGACTAGTTCGCCGCAAGAGAAAGTCTGTTTTTGATGTAGGTGAAAGAAGAAGAGAATTGGAAAAGGGGAGAAGCCAAAGTAAGGTGATTCTTGGCGATTCCTTCCAGCGATGGCGCGACTGAAGCAGGCGAAGGGTCTGAAGACGAACACATCGGTCGCTAAATGACGTCTGGACAGGAAACTTCTACAGCGATTCTGAACGGCTGTAAACAAACATGATTTCTAGTGTAAGGAGGAGGCCAGAAGAGGAGTTTCTACTAAGGAAGCTATGGAGGAGGGAGGTGGTGTCATGCAGGAGTAATATTTGAAAAAGGACAAACAGTTGCTGTATTTCTCTTTCAATGGAAAATCCTTTATACAACCTTTAAACACAAAACGGTGGCCATGATGGTCAAATTTATGTTAGAATTTGTTTGTAGTTTGTGTTTTGGTTGTCAAGACTCCTTACCTTATGCATTTTGAACATCTTAACCATGATGAGTTTATGAGCGCTTTTCACAACTCTCAGAGGTTAGGCTAAAAAGAACTAGCATGCTAACTCGCACTACCTGATTCTCAGACAAAAAAATGCTTTTGCGAGAGACATATTAACGTGTTTTATCATTTTCGCTTTTGTTTTTGACAGTCTGAGGCTCCCCATCCCTTTGCTCTCCACGCCACTCCCCCTTCGGAGTGCCATCGCAGCAAATACCGCACATTGTACAGTTTTATAATGTGTTTTTTTGTGAGAATGAGAAATCGTAAGAGGACTATATACCTTTTTTTTTTAAATGCAGAGATCTTAGGTTTCAAATTTATGGAATGACCACAAAATGGCAAAGATTTCCAAGTATTTTTAACAAGTTAGCCCACGATAAAGAGCACATATTTTCACTTTTCAACTTGGCAAATGGAATCCATAACTTCTGAAACTCTGTCACCTCAACGTGTTAAACGAGAGCTGCACAAATTGACAATCAGATAAAACATGATTCTAAGTTGTGGTCATTTTTGTCTCCTTTCTTTTAGCCACCAATTACAGCTCCTACAGCTTTAGCATTCTCCGTTTCCCCGACTATGACAATGTAGAGCACTGAATAATGCATACCCCACATCTGTACGATTGTATGCCCGGACACGAGCTCCCCAGCTGGGTACATTTGCTCGGATGCCAGGGCGAGAGGGTTGGAATCGTAAGCGCTGGCATTATGTTCGCGACCGTGCGCAGATTTAAAAAAAAAGAAATTAACTTAAACAGATTCAACAAGCAAATGTGCTTAATGAAGAATTAACGTTAATAACAAGCGATCAGACCAAGTATCAGAGCCCAGTTTACAGATAAGTCGTATGAAGTTGAAACCAGTTGGCGAGTTAGAAGCGGTTTCTTGTCCAGGAGTGAGAAAGTGTGCGTTTTTACGGAGATAGGTTAGTGTTAGATAGTATTATCAAATAAATATCACACCATTCACAAATACATTTCTTGGTCCAGAAACAAATATAATTCATGACTTACAAATAAATGTGACAACACTTACAAAAGCATTTCTCGACTCAAAAGAAGTGCGATTCACAAATGTCAGTGCAGTTACATTTAGACAACGTAGTAGTGATTTTTTTTGCCCCTATGTAACCTGTATCTGATCTTTTAATGACAGATATGTGCTCCTAAAACCGATACATATCTGATATTTTGCCATGCGACTTCAGTTTGAACGTCCGACCTACATCCGACCTACACGTCATCAACAAGCGAGAGTTTAGCTATTGTGCTGTAACAAGCTCCCGTTGTGAGCCAATACAGCCCATCGTCAACGTGTTTGCTACTGAAATAGGCCACAGATTCGTATTTCCTCCCGTGAGAGTGGTGCGACGGAAACTTTAAAATCTCCAGGTGCTCAATGCTCATGCCCATGTTTAGGCGACTTCCGTAAACACTGAGTGCGCTCGTGTGACGTTGTCGTGTCTTCCAGGTTAGTTTTATTTCAATTATTCTATCAACACATTCACATGGACAGTCTGGAGTTCTAATAGTTTTTCCTTGTGTCTGTGGAGTGGGTAAGACTGTTTTTAGTGGCAGGATGACTATGGCCATTGACATGCACTAGCCTAGCACCAGCAACCTCTCCAAATACAAGGACTGGATGGAAGATTTCAAAAAAGGTTTCTCCACATGTCTCTAATAGGGCTTTTTGACGACACTACAGCACGGCACGCCACTACACGGTGAAGCTTTTCCATACAGTCGGTGGAGTAGCAGGGTCGACACTGCCGTGATGTAATTTTTAGGCGACGTTATTAGAGTCACACCACGGTCAGTATAGTAAACACATCTGCTCCGTTCTTTATCCTCTGTTGACGTGTTCGCTGTTGTCGTGTTGTTGGTGTGTTTTTTTTTTTTTTACACACGGCGGGTGATCATTTAGAGATCCTCGAGTTTCGTCGCGCGTATGACAACATTACCCGTTGTCGTATCGGTTCAGCATGGATAGAATCACTCCGAAGCAGGTATGGAAAATCGTAACCGCGCCAGGTCCAACCCCCAGTCAAAAAGCCAACAAAGCGTATCGTGCCGTGCTAAACAGTGCCGGTGGAAAAGGCCTACAACACTCTGGATCACTAGGAAATTGGGCCCTATGTCCAAAATTCCAGATTGTTTAAAGCTCACAAGAGTCACTTTTGTGTAACCTTATTTTTTATTGGAACTATTATTTTATTGGCAGCACTACCTGATTCTCGGACAATGAAACGCTTTTGTGAGCGACGTATTAACACGTTTAATTGTTTTCGCTTTTGTTTTTGATGCTCTGAGGATCCCCATCCCTTTGCTCTCCGTGCTAAGTCACTCCCCCTTCAGAGTGCTATCACAACACCATCGGAACACAATCACGGCGCATACCGTTAACGAAACTACTACACATGTCGTCAGGTTTGTCAACTTGTAGTGTACAGTTTTGCATCATGTTTTTGACGCTCTGTGAATCTCCACATCCTTTTGCTCTCTGCGCTACGGTATCGGCGCAGCACGGTTAAAACCACTCCGAAGCAGGTACAGAAAATCGTAACAGCTCCCAGGTCCAACCCTCAGTCGAAAAGCAAACAAAGCGTGTCGTGTCGTGCTGTGCCGTGCTAAACAGTGCCGATGGAAAAGATCTACAAAACTCACTAGGAAATGAAGCCCTATGTCTAAAATTCCAAACTGTTTAAAGCTCACAAGAGTCACTTTTGCGTAACTTTATTTTTTTACTTATTAAATTTTTTGTGTATTTATTTAGGGCAACTAAGAAATTTACATTCTTTTATGATGGAGCAACATAATATAATGTCAATAAATCCTCGCCCGGCTCCTCCTCTTCGCCCGGCCTCCTCCTCCTCGCCCGGCTCTTCCCCACCTGGGTAGCTGTGGCCATACCGAACTGGCCCACGGGCCTAGACATCTATAGCCTGTCTGTCCAAGGGAGTGGATCCCTCCTTCACTGTAGTTCTCCCCGAGGTTTCTTCTTTTCCCAGGACCCTGGGTTTTTTGGAGTTTTTCCTTGCTGAGAAGGAGGGTCTAAGGACAGGGGATGACTGGACCATGTTTCATTTGCTGCTTTACATGAATGTTGTTTATTCCTGTTTTGATATGTCTGTGTGTATGTTTTACTCATCCATATCTTGGAACGCCCTTAGAGGCAACTGTTGTTGCGATTTTGGGCGCTACAAAAATAAATTGAATTGAATTGAATTAATATCCATATTTGTGAAAAGATAACTGAAACAACAACAAACTTGCCCCAAAAGGAGTGGGAAGAAGAAAACTTACTTAATTCATGACATAACTGCTGACATTTGGTAACCCTGTATATGCAAGGGTAATTTTTCACAGCCTTCGACACTCCCCTTATCACATATCACCACCAGGGGGCGCTGTACGGTTACGCCAATCCCACCGTGGCAGCCTCATCTGTCTGCGCCCCCTTTGCTTTTTCTGCGAGCCCCCTTCCCGCCCAGAGAGTCGTAGGGAGGGCGGGTGCTGGGTCAGACGCTGCAGCGCGAGATCTTTTTCAGGCGGCGGGTGCGAGGTGGGGGTATGGGGGGTTGGGGGTAGAGTGGAGGGCATCCTGCATTCTCCGACTATACATAGCACGTGGCGGAGATACCGGGCTAATGATAGCGGGGAGGATGCATGGCGAGCTGGAGGATTGTACTGTAAATGTACTCATAAAAACAAAATACAAGTACTACGACTACTGCTGCTGCCATGTCTACTATATGTTTACTACCAGAGTCTACTGCTAATACATGTGTCTACAACTGCTACTTACTGCTACAACATCTGCTACTGCTACAACTGACACGGCTGCTGCTGCTATTACTACTGCTACTACTGCTGTGTCTACTACTACTACTACTACTACTACTACTACTACTACTAATACTACTACTACTACTACTACTACTACTAATACTACTACTGCTACTACTACTACTACTACTACTACTACTACTACTACTAATACTACTACTACTACTACTACTACTACTACTACTACTACTACTACTACTACTACTACTGCTACTACTAATACTACTACTAATACTACTACTACTACTACTACTACTACTACTACTACTACTACTACTACTACTGCTACTGCTACTACATCTACTAATATGTTTACTACCATGGCTATGTCTACTGCTAATACATGTCTACAACTGCTACAACTGACACTGCTACTGCTGCTACTACTGCTGCTGTCTACTACTACTACTACTGCTGTGTCTACTATGTCTTCTACTACTACTACAAGTAGTTGCTATACTGGTCTGTATACTCATAATACATCAAATATATCTACTACTGCAACATCTATTGCTAATGTATACTACTACTACTACTACTATTATTACAAGTACTAGTAGTTGTTACTACTTCTATGTCTAAAACAACTACTACTGCTCTGTTTACTCTGAAAACATCCGCTGCTAATATATCTAGTGCTAATGTGTCAACTGCTAGTACTACTTGTGGCTACAGCGGCTACATCTACTACTACTACTATCACTACTGCTACATCTCCTACTAAATCTACTAGTACGAGCTGCTGCAACGACTACAACTATTACTACTACTGCTGTTTTTTGACTAATGCCAGCTACTACTACTACTTTCCTTCATCCTACCTATACTACCCACCAACAATCACACAGAAGTAGCACTAGCAGTAGTGATAGTAGTAACTGTAGCAGTAATAGTAGTCAAAATAGAGTAGTTGTAGTAGTAGTCGCCGTGGTAGCAGTAGTACTAGTAGTAGTGGTAACTGATGTTGTAGTAGCACCAACAATATAATTTTTTCATTCATGCTCATCATATTTGCTACTACTACTACTTCAACTACTATTATTAATACAACTATGGATATTATTATTATTACTGGTACTTCTTTAAAAATAACCTCCCTATAGTCTGGAGCCCTTGACTTCAATGGTACTTTTATGGTACTTCAATGGTACTTCAAAGGCCCGCCCAAGCCCTCCATAAGAGTACACATCCTGCGTACTGCACATTCATATGATAAGAGCCGTGTGCATAGGGTCAAACGTGTACTCCCACACACAACACGTCCTATTTACAGCCCAGAACACGCTTAGAGTACTTACTGATGATAACAGAGTACTGCAGTTATCAGGGGAGTTACTTCAAGCTCCTACGGAAGTGTGTGGATTAAAACGGAACACATATTTAACTCGGTATTAATGCTTTGAGCTGTTGATGTAGTTTTAAGGTTAGACAAAACTAGAATTAGCGTTAGAAAAGTGTTACCATGTTAATTAAAGCCACAATATGTAACTTTTTAGCCAGAAATTACTGAGATAAATGAGAAAAGTTGTTTTCTTATTCTAATCGGCCTCGCCTATCCACAAAGCTGACCTAGAAGTAGTAGTAATAGTAGTCAACTTTACTACCGCTACTGCTACTACTACTGCTACTACTACTGCTACTACTACTGCTACTGCTACTACTACTGCTACTACTACTACTACTACTACTACTACTATTACTGTTCCAGGCTATGGCATAAATCTCTATCTCCCTGGAGAACGTTCCAAAGTAACAATTTTTTCTTTCCATGGAATCAAGTTGACTCTCTACCTCGTATTTGGCTCAAAATTGTGTAAAAAAAATAAAATTAAATAAATTAAATAATATATAATCATATTCTAAGTAACTAACCGTGCCGCGGTTCAAGGATCCATCCTGTATTCCATATATTTCCAAATTTCATGTTTTAATAGTTGGTAAGAAGGTAACCAGGGTAAAAAGAAAAGAAAAAAAAAAAACAATATCAAACAATATCTGTACCTGATTTTTACAATCTTAAAGATACATTGTGTAACTATTCTGCTGGAAGGTCCGCCAAATGCTGTGACTTTTGACCTAAAGCCATAATTCATAGTATGGTATTAAACTATTGATCTATCTATCTATCTAAACATATCTATCTCCATGGTGAACAAACCAGACCAAGTTACAGGTCAGATCTGTGGAGAGGCGACCCCGCTCAGTCAAAACGCCTGTTTTTCAAGTTATTTTTTAAAGACCACCCGTAATTGAATAAATGTAAGGCAGAGCTGTCTAATGTCACACTGTGGAACATTCCAAACAGAGCAACGACATCTCCTTAGAAACGAGCAGGTGACGGACCACGTGCCCGAAAAGTTACACAGTGCGCTTTTAAAACAGAACTAGTTCATTTGAAGCAGTTCACAGTTGTCCAACGTTACCCCTAACTTACTTTACCGAACATCCAAATGATTCACCACGAACATCCAAATGATTCACCACGCGCCGACAACTAGCATGTTAACAGTGCACTCCCTGATCACCAGACAATACTTAGACGCAGACAATGCAAGGGTTACATAATGTTCAATCTTCTTTTTTCAGTCTTTTATTTAAAAGACTGAACACAGTAGCTCAAACGTCACAATAAATCACAATAACCAAACAAAGAGTAAAAATAGAAGGAAAAATACAAAAGTAGAATTCTGTATGTGCAGTAGAAGTATATGTGCGTTTGAGGCTGCTCATGTCCAGTCGCCACGGTAACCTCCACCGCGACACCTCTTGACCCCTGGAAGCGGAATGTTGTTAGCACGCCGGCTAATTAACCTCCATCCTTTTATTTATTTATTTTTCCATTGCGCGGCCGAGACTTCGCTGTCTGGCCTGGAAATAAAAAAAAAGGGTTGCCAGTTTTTTTGTTTTCTTTTTCTTTTTCGTTTTATTATCCTTTCCGAAGTGTGCCATATGGGGAGATCCTTGCCGTCCCTTACAAGTCGACGGCCAAATAAAGTTAAAAAGACGGAGATAAGGAGGGAGAGAGGGCGCGAAGGCGGTTTTGGAGCGTAATCCGTCTTCTTCTCTTTTACTTTTCGCACAATACCACCTTAAATGGAGCCGCCACATGCGAGGGTGGTTATTTATATCGCGGAGATGGGAGAGCGCGCCGGAGAAATACTGCGTGATGAGAGTTATTATCTGTGGGGGTAAGATAAAACTTCCTGTAGCATTTTGAAAGGCCAAGTTCCAGTTGGGCTAAATAAAAAAACTTCGGTTCAGTCAAGTTTGGAGTACTTTCACCCGCTTGTATATTAAACTTTATTTGTAGCTGTTGGTAGTTGTTGATGTAGGAGCAACAGTAGTAGTTGTAGCACTCATAGTAGAAGTAGAAGTACTCGTAGTAGTAACCACCATGGTAGCAGTAGTACTAGTTGTTGTAGTTCTAGATTTTTATTTCTTTATTTTTTTTATTCATGGTTGTCATAACATTATCATGTCCATTAGTTTTCCCCAATGCTACAACAAAATTCACTACTACTACTACTACGACTACTACTACTACTACTACTACTACTACTACTACTACTACTACTACTACTACTGCTACTTGTGTTAAAGGCGTATTACTAGTTGTTGTAGCAGCAGTAGTAGTAGTGGTAGTAGTAGTAACCGCCATGGTAGTAGTAGTACTAGTAGTAGTGGTAGTTTTAGATAAAAAAAAACCCTATTACTACTACTACTACTTTATTTTTTTTTAGTGTTTAGCTGTTACAAATAGAATACTTATGTTAAAGGTCTGTTAGTAGTTGTAGTAGTACTAGTAGAAGTAGTAGTAATAGGGTTTTTTATCTAAAACTACCACTACTACTAGTACTACTACTACCATGGCGGTTACTACTACTACTACTACTAGTACTACTACTACTACTACTACTGCTGTTACAACAACTAGCAATACACCTTTAACACAAGTAGTAGTAGTAGTAGTAGTAGTAGTAGTAGTAGTAGTAGTAGTATAGTAGTAGTCATAGTAGTAAATGCCATAGTAGCAGTGGTACTAATAGTAATAGTAGTTCTACTTTTTTTTTTCACAACTACTACTTCTACTACTACTACTGCTGCTGCTACTACTACTGCTGCTACTACTGCTGCTACTACTACTACTCCATATTTATTATGTATTTATTTATTTGTATGAGTTTGGAGCTGTTTAAAATAAAGGTGTATTAGTAGTTGTTGTTGTAACAGTAGTCGTAGCACTCATAGTAGAAGTAGATGTAATAGTGGAAGTAATCGTAGTAGTAATTGCCATGGATGCAGTAGTACAAGTAGTAATAATGTCCATTAGTAGTAATTATGTCCCAGTGCTACCGCATTTCACTCCTACAACTACTACTTCTACTACTCCTAATAAAGTTTGAAAAATGACCAGTGAAAAGTGACATAGTGTGCCTTTATTTTTATTTTATTCAACCTTTAAAAACACACGCAACACGACAACAGGTAACGTTAATGCCATACTGTGGGACATATAAGGTTTAAAATTTTATGGAGTTAAATAAAAATGTAAAACTAATTTTTAAAAAAGGTCTAAAATTTCCAGTATATTTTGTAGAATAGAAGCAATTCATAATCTGCATTTAAAACTGCACTATGTAACTTTCTGGTTGGGAGTCCGTCACCTGCTTGTTTCCATGGAGATGTCATTTCTCTACCTGGAATGTTCCACAGTATGACATTTATTCAACTACAGTTCCAATTATAGCTCAAAAACCTAGAAAAACAGACATTGTGACTGTGAGCGGGGTCGCCTCTCCACAAATCTGACCTCTAACTTCTGGTCTGGTTTGGTCTCCATGGAGATAGAAAGCTTTAACACCAAAACCTTCACCAAAAACGCTACACAATACACCTTTTTTACACCTTTTTTATTTCATTTACAGTCTATTTGCGTGTGGCCTTGACATTGAAAGCCCGCACCTTTAGCTCGTAGCGCTTGTTAATTAGAGTCGCGATAAAGAACCATTACGTCACTTTACTCCGGGCGGTGTTATTTCGTCACATTGGCAGCGCGTCCCGGTATTTTCTGCTTAGGCACGCTTGTCCTCGGCCAGGTACAAAATGCAAACGCGCCACCTCACCGGGGGTCAAACGACGCTAATGGGGTTAGCGACCGCGCGGCGATAATTTACTTACAGGGATTTTCGCGAAAGGAAAAAGAGGCGACAATGGAGCCGAACACAAGAGTATAGCTGTGAGGGCATTATGCGGGAGCGCGAAACGAGGGAGGTGATGAGGCGGGTTTTGGACGAGCCCCGCGGACAATTGCGTAGTGAGAAGGGACGGGAAATGACCTTGTGATTTTGAGGTAAAATACTACAAAGAGTGCAATTTGACAGTAGGATAACACTGCAGAAAAGGCAATATTATAGCATAAAAAGATGAAGCTTTCCGGAGTAGCTTTAGAATGATCTAGAACAAGTATAAGAGCACATAGACTAGTATACGCCCATGGACTACTATGGAACCTAGCAGGACCACTGACGTTTTCAAAATTCTCTACGTGTAGCTGTTACAAATACTTCTGTTAAAGGTGTGTTAGTAGTTGCAGTAGTAGAAGTAGTAATAGCACTCATAGTAGAAGTAAAAGTAGTAGTAGAAGTAGTCGTAGTAGTAAATGCCATTGTAGCACTGGTACTAATAGTATTGGTATATTTAGATTTTTTTTTTTCACAACTACTACAACTACTACTACAACTACTACTCCAACTACAACAACTACTACTACTACTACTACTACTACTACTACTACTACTACATTCTTTGTATAAATTTTGAGCTGTTAAAAGTACAACACTTGTGCTAAAGGTGCATTGGTAGTTGTTGTAACAGTAGTTGTATTAGCAATAGTAGTAATAGAACTAGTCGTAGTAGTACTAGTATGACTTTAAACTATATATCTTTGGAGACGAGTAGGTGTCACTATAAGTCACTATAGTCCAAGTTACAAGTCAGATCCATGGAGAGGCGACCCCAATCACCGTAAGAACACCTGTTTTTAAAGGTGTATCGTACTAACTTTTCTGGTTAAGGGCCTCACCTGATTAATGAATGTATTTATTCAATCAATTATTGCTCAAAAATACACTGGCGTTTTCAAAATGGTTAAAATTCTAAATATCTGAGCTTTTAAATATTCACCCCAAATATTTACAAGCCCTCAAACACAAAAAAAAATTCAAAGTGTAAAACTGGCAGCAAAGATCCAAGGTGCCAAGGCCTAAGCATAGACCATATATACAGTATGAATGGACTTAGCTGAAGCGTTAGCCGCCGCGTGCCAAACAGGAAGTGCTCCAGGAGGCTCTTCCGGCTCCTGCTCTCCCTTTTTCCCAATGACTTACACGGAGATCTCTCTCTGTAACTGCGGCTGTGGTCTTGTCATTTTGGTCTTAAAATGTTCGTATGAACCCACAACACAGGATCCTGAATTTTTCATTCGGCTGCTTTGTTTCTAAATCAAGATATGAACATAAATAACAGACCAATCAGACACCTTCATTCTCCGATGTTGCTGCCGCCTCGCGTTAGCAACAGGTTTGATTGACAGCTAGTTGTTGTTCGTACGTAACAGAACATACAACATAAATCAATGACTTAAACTTACTATTTAAAGTTTGATGATAAAAGCTTAAAGTTTCCTTATTATTCTCAAGAATCACCGAAATACAGCGGCCTATGCAGAATGGTGCAGAGTATCACCGCTCTGCCATGAGGAGGGCGGGACATTTAACGACCTCACTCATGATTGGCTCTTGTGGTTGCTATGATACTCGCAGTCGGATTTCCAAATATGGAGACTAGCTTCAAATTCGCTACTGCAACCGTGGCATTGGGAGCCTCATTTGAGCGGCGCTGACGCTGTGGAGACGTCACACTCACTTAGAACACTCATATATATGGACTATGGGCTTAAGGAATCGATCCAAAATGATCCGATCTAATGCTGGATTCTATTGTGTTCAGGACTCAGGGAAAACCGACCTCCACATGGAGAAAGTGCAATGGAACGGCCAATCATATCAGGGTTCCAAAACACAAACTGGTGCTAGTTTGGTGCAGACTGAGTCGGTTGGATTTACGCACACAGTAAACGGTGAGAATTGTCTTTTGGTCATTTTGGTGTGTTAAGTCGTGTCTATGTACAGAAAGTGTCTTCTAAAAACTCTGTAGTGACATTTAGACTTTCTTTCACATCATTTGACAGTAACACAAGTTTTTTTCTGAACATGTACGAGTCAAACTGCTAGCTAACGTTAGCTAACACAGTCTATTTATTAGCAGGAGCGAGCGATGCCTGATGTCACATTAAACTTTCTCGGGCGTCCATATTTTCCCCAACTGTTCCAAAGAAACGCATTTACAACGGATGTCGAGAGAACTAACTCAGATTTATCCACGAGTAGAACACAGAGTAACACTGCAGAGAACACAATATTCTAACATAAAAAATGAACCTTTCCTGAAGAGTTTTAGAATGATCTTGAGCTGGATCAGAAATAAGACCATGGAGCACTATGGAACCACTGAGGGATTTATGGAAGATAGTTTGCTTCATCAGATTTTGAATTTTAAATGCAGTTGAATTTTTTAAGTCTGAAAAAATATGGCTGAATTGTTTTTTCCTGAATTTGAGTAGCTGAAATTTTAAGTGTGCGTTTTCAAAATGTTAAAAATGCGAAATATCTGAGCTTTTAAATATTCAGCGCAAATATTTTCAAGCCCTCAAATACAACAGTCCAAGATTTTATCCAAGATCCAAGATTTTACCCAAATATACTATGAACAAATATACTTTATACAAAAATACTATGAACAAATATACTTTACCCAACAAATATACTATGGACGAATTTACTTTACCCAAATATACTATGAACACATACTATACTTAAATATACTATGGACAAATGTACTTTACCCAACAAATATACTATACTTAAATATACTATGGACAAATATACTTTACCCAGATGTACTATGGACAAATATACTATACTTAAATACACTATGGACAAATGTACTTTACCCAACAAATATACTATGGACAAATATACTTTACCCAAATATACTATGGACAAATGTACTTTACCCAACAAATATACTATGGACAAATATACTTTACCCAAATATACTATGGACAAATATACTTTATCCAACAAATATACTATGGACAAATATATGTTACCCAAATATACTATAGACAAAAATACTATGGACGAATATACTTTACCCAAATATAACTTATCCAAATATACAATGGACATAAATACTATACCTAAATATACTGTACCCAAATATACAGTACTATGGACAAATATACTATATCCAAATTCAGGACAATAATGAAAAGTATTTGCATGTGTCTCCGGTGATAGACTGTGGAATGTTTTGCGTCTAGATTTGAAACAATGCTCAAAAGTAATTATTTAAACAAAAGAAATACAAAGAAATGTCCTTGATGAATTATGAAAATAGTGAAAAGTGCCCGTTCTAAGTCTCTTTTTTTGCTCCCGTTCATAATCCATGTAAACTAAACTGTAACAGGAAACATTTTAAATTATAATTAGGAAAGGGGGTTGGATTAAATACATTCAGCTTTTTCCCACTCCTTTTTGGACATATAAATGCATTTTTTCTATCATTTTGATTGTCACTGATCTTGCGATATTTATTATTTGTGCCATGACTTCTGTTTTATAGTTTGCATGTTTAAAATAAATAAATTCATTCATACCCTAATTTTAATCTGAGTAATCGTTATTCTTTTGTATTCAAGACATCATCGCTCTGATCAACTTTTTTTTTTTCATACCCAGACATATAATAATAAAAATAATACCCTAAACTTCTCAAAGCACAACACTCTACTCATCATTCAATCACTCCACATTCACTTGTAAGATATTATTGTAGCCACAGCCGCCCTGGGACTGACCGTGAGTCCAACACCAACCATTCGCTCAATCACCAGTTTCACACGAGGCGATGGTGCGTTGAAGTGTCGAGTTTCCTTCGGTATCAATAACGTCTTTATTTATCTAAGTGTCTTCCCTAAGGACAGAACTTGACCCAAGCGGGAATCAATCCTCCGCGGGACCACTGAGTCACCGTCGCCCCAAAGCAACTATCGACCCTACGCCCACTGCTCTTTACTTGGTTTTATTTTCTCAATCTGTGATACACGTGCGATTTGGCAGTGTTGCGTAGTCATTTTGGCACTAAAGAAAAAAAAAAATCTGCTACTGGCAAGTGTGATTTGCAGCTATCCATCTATCAGAGGTGCTGAAAACTTCAAGGCTCTCCGTTGTGATGACGTTTATGATGACGTTTACGGTGACATTCACGGTGACATTTATACTGCCCCCAAAGGCAAAAGACCTTAACTTGCCAGAGTGTTAAACTGAGAAAAATAAGGCTGCGTCCCCTTACCCCGTCTTACCCTTTTGTCTTACCCCTACCCCTTGGTTTTGGTTCATGTGAGGGCAAGAGATGTCTGAATTCTAATTTTGATCAAGGGTTCGGGCTACGACCCAAAGCTACACACCCCTTGAAACAAAGTACGCACTTGACCAGACTTGAAATGAAGGGGTTCGTCCACAAGCTCAGGCAGATGGGATCAGTTCGGAAGCAGCCAAGGAATCTCATAAATTTAAGTATTATAATTATAAATTAACACTTTAACATTAAATCATGTTAAATCTTTAATTGTGTTAATAGTTATTTATGACTGTTAATTATGACGCTCATGTTCTACGTTACTTTTAGTGAACTGTTGTTGCGGTTTTAATTGTAGTAATGTCTGTTTAGCCGATGTTATCGTTGTCATGGAACTTTCATGTTTAAACAAGAGAGTTATTTGTCGGCATCTTTGTTTTTTGAGTCAGGTGTTGATGTTCTAGACCAGGGGTTGGCAATCCACTGACCCGGAGCTGTGGGCAGATTTATTCACGCTCCAGCACATGCGATAAAATGATGACGGAACACAGAAGCGGACACATTTTTGGTTTACTGCGGGTGGATAGTTAAAATTTTTATTTCCTACGAGGACTCAAATATGCATGGAGTAATGATGTGTTTAATGCAGCTTTGCACACTTTTGTTTCAATTTAGGAGCAACGAAACTTAAAACCGCGTGGCTAATTTGCATACAGCTTAAACACTGAAAAAAAAACAACAACTCGTGTGCTGTGTTCAGGTTCTGTTGGACTAAAGGACACGACTCAGTGGAATATGAGTGTTCTTTCTGTGACAGAGGATGTGCTGGTTCATGTTAAACTTTTCAGAGATTATACGTCTGCAGGCCACAGATCATAGCCTACATATGAATGGACATATATTCTCTGTAGCATTTCATTGATTTCATACATGCAACACACTATAGTCTTTTATCCAGAGCAAAAAAAAAGATATGCAGTCGAGTCAAAAGGGTTTTGTGGCTTTGGACGCTCCAAACGGCTCTTTGAGTATTTAAGGTTGCCGATCCCTATTCTAGACGTAGCAGCCAGGTAGCGGCAACGGATGGTGATGCAAACGGTAATCGAAGGGTGTCCCAGTTCTTAGGGGACCATTCGTACCTCTAGCCCTCCCAGCTCGGTATTGAGGGTCAAGACAAAGACGTAGATAAAGAGGAAGGGATAAGACAGAGTAATGGCGTTCTGCCGTGGTTTCTCATATGGTTTTGGATTTTACGGTTGTCATAGCCCTTTATTTTCTCGTTAAAACAATCAAATTGGCTCACGATATTTATTCACATGATAAAGGACGTCTCAAATAGCCCCAAAATGACATGAACTCATTTTTGACCAAACATGATGACGGCGTTCTGCCTTTGTAGGGCAGCATAGTCAGCTCCCGTCGGACACCACAGTTTTCTAACACAGAAGCCAGCGGATTTGTTACTTTAATTAAGTCCGTTTAGATCAATATTGTGGTTTAAAATGTCCAAATGATAACATAATATAACACAAGTGCCATAGATTATAACTATACACCAGACACAAACACTATATGTCTTCTTTAAACAACAATACATGCATCTTCTCGCTTTGTTTCAGCTCAGTGTGTAGAAAAACCTGCTAATCTACAATAAATAAAGTCCCAAACTTCCCCCTGCTCCAGTCCGGACCTCGCAGTGGCTGAGTCCACGAGGAGTTCATAAAATGTCTGTAATTGAAAAGCCAAAAACTCCACTCTCCCTCTTAACTCTCTCTCCAGCCTTGCCAAGTGGAACTGCAAGCTCGCGCATAAACCACGCCGATAGCCATTAATAATTTACTCCGCCCGATATTGACTCCGCATTGTGCTGTTTTTTTCCGTTTCTTAGAGTCATTAAAAGCTGTTAGATGAGTGTTCGCCTGCAAAATCTGTATCCAGTTGCGTTTTAAAGGTGCGTTGTGTGACTTTTCTGGTGGAAGGTCTGTCAAAAAATGCTTTTCTTATCCATGGAGATGTTTTCTTATTTGTCTGGAATGTTTCACAGTATGGCATTAAACTTTTCTAGCTACATGGAAACCAATCCAGACCATGTTACAAGTCAGATCTGCGGAGAGGTGACCCCGCTCACAGTCAGAACGCCTGTTTTTCTAGGTATTTTTTGAGCTATAATGGAATAAATGGAAAGTAGAGCTGTTTAATGTCATACTGTGGAACATTCTAAGCAGAGCAATGACATTTCCATAGAAACAAGCAGGTAATGGACCCAAAACCAAAAACTTAGATAGTCCCTGTAACTTTAAGTCCCTGTACTGGATTTTTCCCATGTATTTGAGCAAAATATGTCAGATATAGTGTAAGTCCGCCTTAACTAAGTGGTCCATCGTTTATCGTGGGGGTTACGAGTAAAAATAACCCGTGATAGGTGAAATCCACGAAGTATCAGCTTTATTTTTTTACAATTAGTATATATGTTTTAAGGCTGTAAAACACCTCCCCGATCTGAGCGGGGAGCAGGGAGGAGGATCAATCCGCACAATTCGGCCCACGATCTAACCTGAGGAGTGTGGGGGTGAAAAACATAGTTCTGGGGAGTTATGGGGAGTTGTTGGCGCTGCTATTCTTATAAACAGACATGCCACCTTTGATTACACAGAAAACAATGCGTGGGTTCTCCTTTAGCCAATCAGAATGCAGAACACAATGAGTGGGTTCTCCCTTAGCCAATGAGAACGCAGAACACAATGCAAGTTCATACACTTTTAATAAAAAAAAAAAAGCATGCAAAATTGCACCCAAAAAAAATCTGCCAAACAGCGAGACGGCAAAAGGTGAACCGTGTTATAGTGAAGGACGACTGAACCACATGAATCCTCACAAAACTCGTCATGCCCCGGTCCTCACTTCGCCTTTCGCCTCACATTTTCGCCGGCACCGTATCTCCACTCTCCAACCCTGGGTCAGCACCTTGACTAACCAATTTTCTGTGGGAAAAACTGTCTACGGTTGTCAAAAGTATTAAAAAATCAGATAATAATCTATACTAAAACTAGTATCGAAACTAAACTAGACTCATTTGAGCAGGTATCGATACTAAAAAAGCCATATTCACTGGACAAGAAAGAGCGTAGAGAGAGTAGAAGTATGATCGTGGTATCGGAATTGGTCTTGAGTATCAAATCTATTCTTCAGTATCGAAATTTGAGTCACTGTCTGTGTCTAATTATATAGAGATAAAGATTTCTTCTGGAAGGTTTTCTGCCACATATAAACCCGTAGCAACTCAAACGTCCGGTTATTATTGATAATCAGGAAGTGTGTTTTAGCATGCTAGATGCTGTTAACATTTTTACTGCCGGGCCAGACCCTGAAAGCTGTAACAAAGTGCTCATTGTGGAAGGTAAGCGTGGAATAACTTTGGACCACTGCGAACAATTTATTTTATTTTCTTCCATTTTTAACACAGTGCAGGGCTTTTATTTGCAACATTCTTAGCTTCTGGGATTTGTAAGTCTATAAATTTCTACTAGCGTGGCCCGATCTATGTCAGAGAGGGCTTTATACGATTTATCTGTACAGTGAGAGACTTAAAGGGGGAAGGGTCGATGGCATAAAGAGAGGAATCGTAATATAAAATGTTGTAATGGAAATCAATGAGGAAAACCTTGAAATGGTTTTCGGAGAGCGGGCCGGAATAGCAAGCAGGTATGGACAGAACGAGCACGCTAAGAATGTGTGAAGCAGCTAGGGTAATTAGTGGAGAGAATGTTTGCGGGTATCCATCCATGGTGACAAAGGCTAACGAAGATGCAATTATGGTGAGGGAAGAACTAAAGATGATGGTGCATTTGTAGAAAGACTAAAAAGACTAAAAAATAAGGTCTATTTTTACTTATGGAGTGATATGTCCTTACTTTGTCGGTAAAGTCCTACAGTGTGGCATTAAACTTATCTGTTTCCATGAAGATGAGTACTAGGCCTTTTTTTTTTTTTTCATTAATAATACCTGTTACTGAATAAATGGCAGATATATAAGTCTAATGCCATACTGGGGAATATTCCAAGCAAAGCAATAACATCTCCATGGAGACCAGCCCGACAGACCCTCCACGACACAAGTTAGAGTCAGTCTTTAAAGATTTGCAAATGACTTTTGGACACCTCAGCTGTCTGTCTTCCTGCTTATATAAATTCAAATAATTTCTGCTTAAAGTAAAACAAAACCCAAAGAAACATGCTAAAAAAGTTACATTTATTCTGAGAATTCATATCTGTGTTCACAAGATGCATGAAAGACTGAGGAGTGAAAGCTAAAAATAGGCAAACACTGATCAGAATACATTATAACATTGAGGAGTACAATATTACTCCTCAATGTTGTGTTGCTCTGTTTATTGATTTTGAGTTGATGTGATTTAATTTCTGTTTTCATTTTGGTCGATTTTTGATTTGATTCAGGTTTTTTGTTTGATTTAGATGTTTTTATTTGATTTTTTATTTTATTTAAGTTTTTTTGTTTGATTTCATTTTTTAAAAAAAATTAGATTTAGATGTTTTATTTGATTTCTGTTTTCATTTGCTTTTTGTGTTTTGATTTAGATTTTTCCAGTTTGATTTCTGATTTCCTTTGATTTTGATGTTGTATTTTATTTAGATTTTTTAACTTGATTTCTCATTTTTAGATTTGGTTTCTGATTTCATTTGATTTCTGATTTCGTTTGATTTTTATCTTTCATTTGATTTAGTTTTTTGTTTGATTTAGATTTTTCATTTCGTTTCTGATTTCATTTGCTTTTGATGTTTGCTTTAGATTTTTTCAATTTGATTTGGATTTTTAATTTTATTTCTGATTTCATTTGATTTGATTTAGATTTTGTATTTGATTTCTGATTTCATTTGCTCTTGATGTTTTTTTTTTTTGCTTTAGATTTTTTATTTCATTTACATTTTTTTAATGATTTCATTTGACTTTAGATTTGTTTTCTTGTTTTCTTTCTACATTTCCTCAGGTTGAAGAATGCAGTCAAAAGTGCACACTGCAAACCAACACACTGGCCCCTGGAGAAATCTGTGCCAAACTCCATAACCTCGCATAAGCACCAAAGCAAACATACAGGCGTATCCATGGCGACGCTACAAAAACCACAGTAAAGCGGCGTTTCCAGAAGAGCCGCGGGCACCTCCACAGTGTGCGCCTTCTGAACTGTGAGCGCCCTCCCCCCCGTTCCCCATCAAACCTCCACCTCCGCCCCCTCGTCCTCCGCGCCGTACCCAGGAGAGGGGCGCTCCGGCCGGGCTGCCTCCTCGGGCGCAGCGGCCTGTGACGGTTCGGAGAGCGCCGGCTTTGTCGCTGGTCAATTTAGCGGGGAGGGGCTAATTGCTATTTAGCGCTAGGGTAATTTTTGTATGAGTTCTTTTATGAGGTATGACAGAGAGATAAAATATTGACAGACTTGAATTGTGTTTGGAAAGTGCCTCTGTTACTTTTTATCAGATGCCCTCCCTCACTGCAAGCAGCAACCCAGTATACAGTTTCAGATTGGTATTGGTATGTATATTTTTTAATGGAAGGTACACAGGTATAAAGTACCATTATTATTATTATTATTATTATTATTATTATTATTATTATTATTATTATTATTATTATTATTATTATTATTATTTTATTCATTTATTTTTTATTTATTTATTTATTTATTTATTTTTTTCCAAATGCCCTAACTCCCTTTTGCATTTTTAGGAAGAGACAAGATATTGACAATCCAAAGTTATAAAGTTATGTGCAGACTTTTACTGTGTCCAAAGGTACCTCTGTTTTACATCAGATGCCCTCCCTTATGGAACTAAAAGCATTTATTACACAGTATCTGAACGCTTTGTACATGTTACTTATTCAATCTGAAACAGAAAAAAACTAATAAATGAAAATGGCTGTGACTTTTGACTGAGAAAACATCAAAATATTAAATATACTGGGATAAATTATATCGCCGTCTGATCAATTTACATCAGACGCCCTTCCCAGTTCAGCCTTGCGCAGTCAAAACATCAAAATATAAAAATATAAAACGGTTCGGGATGGAATTTTGCGCAACGTTGGGTTTATTTTCTGCCCCAACAAGGTCGACGGCAGCTCGCAAACGAAGTGATTTGATTAAAATATGAATGCATAAAATAAAATAAAGATTGTCCATGATCAGGACGTTACCCAGAATGCCTTTAGCCAACATTGTCCTCAGAGTAAGTGATACGGGCCTGTTATAGTGAGGTACATGTAATACACACCTCTAATTGCCCCTTGTCAACAGCTCCCCCTGCATTTCACGTACAGCTGTTCAGACACTACACGCTATATAAAGAGTAAATAAAACAAGTATATATAAAGCGCGTGGGAACCAAATGTGTACGTGTTTCTTTTTTTCCATAACGTCTGTATCCCTGAGAACTGTACCCTCTTTGCAAGTGCTCCACAAATGACCTAAATTAGAGAAAGCGGTGTGCAATATTGACAAAACTCTTTATTTTTTTTATATTTCTATGTATTTTTTATCATTCCAGTAAAAGTTATTAGTTGATGTTTTAGTATTACGTCCAAATTGTGCAAAAATGTGCTTTGTAAATTGATTGCGAATGGACTGAAAAGCTGAAAAATCACTGTTTGGTAACAAGGGGACATTTTGTTTTTTTCGTTTTTTTTAAACGTTTCTATTTTTGCAGCTTTTGAGATTTGTTATTTTTGCGTATTTTGCGTATTTCCTAAGCAGCAAAAAAGCTTTGGTCAAGTTGTTTGCGTTATAATTTGGTGCTTTGGTTTTCAAGATGATTATCCAATGAGAAAGAAGAATGAGCCTCACGTGAATCAGTGCCAGTGCAGCCTCTGCAGCTCAGGGAGGGAATTCTGGAGGTTCTGAGGTTCTTTCACATGAGGCCTGAACATAAACTGAGAAGGAGACAAGCCTGGATGTGTCTCTATCTGCAGGTCAAGGCTCTGGAGACACAGATTCACTTGTAATTATATACACGGAAAGCCCCTGGCCCCGACAACATCCCTGGTCGTGTCCTGAGAGACTGTGCTGTGGAGCTCACTGATGTCTTCACTGACATCTTCAACATCTCACTGAGCCAAGCTGTTGTCCCCACGTGCCTCAAGACCACCACCATCATCCCAGTCCCGAAGAAGCCGACTCCCAGCTGCCACAATGACTACCGCCCGGTTGCACTCACTCCCATCCTTATGAAGTGCTTCGAGCGGCTGGTCATGCAACACATCAGGTCTTCCCTCCCCCCCACCCTGGATCCCTTCCAGTTTGCATATCGGTCTAATCGCTCTACCGATGATGCCATCTCCATCGCCCTCCACTCAGCCCTCACCCACCTGGAGACCAACAATTCACACGTCAGAATGCTGTTCATCGACTTCAGCTCAGCATTTAACACCATCATCCCCCAGCAGCTCATCCACAAACTGGACCAAATAGGACTCAGCACCTCCCTGTGTAACTGGCTGCTGGACTTCCTGACGGGGAGACCACAGTCAGTTCGGGTAGGAAACAACACATCCAGCACGGTCGTGATGAACACAGGGGCCCCCCAGGGATGTGTGCTGAGCCCCCTCCTCTTCACCCTTCTTACACAGGACTGCTCCCCAACATCCAGCTCCAACCTTTTCATTAAGTTTGCGGATGACACAACTGTGCTCGGTCACATCCACAACAACGATGAGACGAGCTACAGGAGTGAAGTAAACAGGCTAGCCACGTGGTGTAAGGACAACAATCTCCACCTGAACGTGGAGAAGACGAAGGAGATTGTTGTGGACTTCAGGAGAGCGCACATCCAGCATGCTCCACTCACCATCAACGGTGCTGCAGTGGAGCGAGTGAGCAGCACCAAGTTCCTGGGTGTGCACATCTCTGAGGACCTCTCCTGGAGCAGCAACTCTGCATCACTGGCCCAACAACGCCTTTACTTCCTCCGCAAACTGAAAAGAGCAAGAGCTGACCCCCATCCTCCGGACATTCTACAGAGGTACTATTGAGAGCATCTTATCCAGCTGCATCACGGTGTGGTACGGCTCGTGCACCGTGTCCTGCAAAAAGACTCTGCAGCGCATCGTCAGAGCAGCTGAGAGGATCATCGGTGTCCCTCTCCCTCCTCTACAGGACATTTATCACTCCCGCCTCACCCGCAAAGCCATCAGGATTGCAGGTGACCCCACCCACCCATCTCACAGCCTCTTCAGCCCGCTGCCATCAGGGAGGAGACTGCGGAGCCTCCAGGCCAGAACCAGCAGGCTCCGGGACAGTTTCTTCCACCAGGCTGTCAGAGGACTTAACTCTCTCCCTGCCCTACCCCCACTTTTCCCCTCTGCCCCCCCTCGGCCCCCTGTCACCTACTAAGAACACTGCAAACTCTAATGCACTACCTCACTTTTTTACATTATATGGACAATCAGTGACTGTTATTCATACATTTTTGCACTACTTCACTTTTTTACCTGTAAATATTGTTTTGTCTATTGTGTCTGTTTACTTTGAGTGTTTGCACATTTTTGGCTTGTTTTGCGCACTTCTGTCTGTTTGTACATTTTGTTGTTTGCACATTTGTTTTATACTTGAATTTTTTATTGGAATGTTTTTAATGTTTGCACTGAGGTGGGAGAGGACAGCAATTTCATCTGTGCTATATATATTTTGTATGTATATGCACATGTGACAATAAAGGAAATTGAATTGAATTGAATTGAATAAATGGTCCTTTATGACATGTTATATTTTGAGATATTATGACATATTATGTTCACTAATGACAGAAAATCACTTAATAATAGACTCAGGAACACTGACTTCTGTTCAAAACTACAGAACTGATAAGCTCCACCTCTTCATAGTGGCATTTCATTGCAGCAAGCAGCAGATTTTCATTAGTGTGATCTATATCTGTATGATTTTTGTTATATAATCATAAATAAATAAGCTAGACATGTATGGAGGTAGTGATAGGTAGATATGCATCGAACCGATACTAGTATTGAATATTGGAACCAATCTACAATGTGTTAGATCAGATATCAGCTTCCAAATCCTGGTTGGACATACTGTGCATGGGTCAATGACATGACGCTTATTTTTTCTGTCCAGTTGCAGTTTCCTCAGTTAAAAAGGTTCAAATTTCATAATAATTCAGCACATTTCTGTAGCACCTCTGACCTCCATGGAACCAGATTTTTTTTTTCATATATCATGAGTTATTCTGCATGTTTTTTGTACTTAAAGAGTTAAAATGTCATGTGGTGCGACCGTGCATCATGTGGTGCGACTAATAACAGCAGGAATTCTGTGGCTGGAGTTTAATAACAGACAAAGTCGACTTGGGTGAATGGTTCTTAAGGCATTTTTCTTCATTTGCTGCATTTTCCAGGGCAGTAGTTTGTTCATTAAACACAAGCAGGAGACTGTCATATTGGAGCAAAAGAAAATATCAATATGCATTAAAAATCTAAAGAAACGCAACAGTTTGTTTCTATACACTTCATATTACTCAGTACTTAACCATGTTTTAGAAAATAAACTGGTTTTAAGGTTATTCTCGGTCGCACCACATGACATTTTACACTAAAAATGCTTAATCTAAATGTTAAACCAAAATTTATGCACCTGACACTGTAAATATTTGAAAAAGTTCAACAGAAACTATTTTTTTTTAATATTTTAAAATTTGCCTGTTGAAAATCCTTATACGTCATTGACCCACATATAAACTGATCTAAAAAGACTATTTAATGGTCATAATCAGTCCAGAAAGTGTCATAATGTTCGAGTATATTTACTTGAGGATATATAACAGCTACGTAAAAGTTTTTGTCATGTTTTATTTCCGTTTAAAAGAAATAAATGCTGTATAGTTACTTAAAGGATACATTCCGCAGCTATATACATATCTGAATCACTTTTGTTTTATTTTATTTCTGTTTAAAGGAAAGAAATGCTGTTTTGGCATCGGTTGACATAGAGTATTTGCAGATACTTAAAGCTATAGAATCAGTATCGGTATTGGAGATTAAAAAAAGGGATGGGGGACGTTTCCAGCGCACAAAAGCCTCCAAACAGATGCCTGCAACGATCATAAATCAGCCGAAATGACCGAACAACGCTATAACATGGTTAAAATGTCGTAAAAGTCAATTTTTCACAATATGTTGGCTTTAAGTAATACGGCAGGGCAGTTTTGGACTGTTAACTACCATTACCGGAGACAATAGAGCAACATTTAACTCGGCGGATAGAGGAACATCCATCATCTGTCCACCTTCTTTCGCCCTCTACCGCCAAACCCAAGAGGGACTCCATTCTACCTGCTCCGACGGCGCGTGACCGTACGATTCCCAACCCGCTCGCAACCCGGCCAGCCGCGAACCCGTGCCAAATTAACACCCAATTACCCCCGGCGAATCTATACATCTGCACGCGAAACAACGCCGACGGCTACCGACCATCCACCGCCCCGGGTCAGCGAAGCGTACCCAGAAGGGCATGCCCGGGGGCTGGCTTTGGTTGTCCAGATTTGCCCCCGAGGTGGAGCAAAAGCCGGCACAACCCACCCAGGGCAGCCGGCATCCGTCTTCTTAATGGCGCTGTCACGTTTCATAATAGATTTTAATTCGGCGACGTGCCACGCGGGGGAGGATGGGGAAGGGAGGGTAAACGGTGACGGGGGGGACGTGGCGAGGGTCCAAGAGCAGTGGACAGAGTTGATTTAGTGCATGTAGGTTTTGAACTAACGATAGAGCGCAGGGGTGAAATATGGTTAGGTTTATGATAGCAGAGCGGTGCGCAATTAGCGGATGTTCAGTTTTGAGATCTTTTATTAACAAGAGGACAATAAAATGAAAATGTGTTGAGGAAATAAAATCTAAAAATGCTTCTGTCGGCCACAAAATTTCTCTAAATTTTAATGAGATTGAAATTGAGGGATTAGACAAGACAAAAAAAAGACAAAAAAAACATTCATCATTTATCGTAATGTTTCCGTTGGTTCGAGAGCCCCTGTCATCTGCTGGGGTCTCCATAGTGTCTAGAATGTTCATCAGAATGGCATTACACTTATCTATTTCCATGGAGACAAGCACACCAGTTATATCCAAGTTTACAGGTCACATCTGTGGAAAGGAGATGGATGGTGCAGCTGTTTAAGCTATTTCTTCTGCTATGCACTTCTGGCCAGAAATTTCAAGAACTTTAATTGGTAAGAAGACAACAACAAAAATAAATAAATGAATAAATAAATAAAAAGAAAAAAAAAAAGTTTTTGCAGACGACAAAATTTCCCTAAAATTTTAAAGTGATTGAAATTGAGGGACTGAACACAACAACAAAAAAAACAAAAACAAAAAAAAAAGGTAATTTATTGCAATGTTTCTGTTGGGTCTGGCATATGCTGGTCTCCATCGTGTCAGGGATATTCAGCAGAATGGCATTAAACTTGTCTATCTCCATGGAAACAAGCACACCAGTTATATCCGAGTTTACAGGTCAGATCTGTGGAAAGGAGATCGATAATGCAGCTGTTTAAGCTATTTTTCCAGCTAGGCACTTCAGAATAGAAATGTCAATAACTTTAATTACCATGAGGACAATAAAACAAAAAGGTATTGACCAAAAAAATAAAACATTTGTCGGGACACCACAAAATTTCTCTAAAATTTTAAGGCTGAAATTGAGGGATTGGGCAAGTCCAAAAAAATAAAAAACACACACATTTGTCATTCATTGTAATCTTTTCGTTAGGTCTGGCATTTCCTAGTCTCCATAGAGTCTGGAATGTTCAACAGAATAGCATTAAACTTATCTATCTCCATGGAGATAAGCACACCAGTTGGTGGTCACATTTCGTAAGAGATTTTAATTTGCCGATGACTGTTAAAACTATTTCTCCATTTAGGCACTTCTGACCAGAAATTTCAAGAAGAACTTAATTGCTAAGAGGACAATAAACCATAAATTTATTGAAAAAAAAAAAAAAAACATCTAAAAATGTTTCTGCACAGGACATTGAAGGATTGGACAAGACCAAAAAAAAAAAAACTCATTCCTTGTAATGATTTCATTGGGTCTGGCATCTGTTAGTGTTTAGTTTAGTGTCTGGAATAAACTAAAATTTATTGGAAAAAATCAATTAAAAAATACAAAAATGTTTCTGAAGACCACAATTTCTCAAGAAAAAAGACAAAAAAAAAAAAAAAAAAAGTCATTAATTGTAGTGCCACAGTATGGCATTAAACTTATCTATGTCCAAGTAGGTCAGATCTGTGGAAAGGACATGTGATGGCGCTGTCAGATTTCATAAGAGGTTTTAATTTGGCGTCGTGCCGCGTGGTGGAGGGGGGTAAACGGTGACGGGGTACAGAAGGTGGGAAGGTCCAAGAGCGGTGATTTAGTGCATGTAGGTTTTGAACTAATGATTCCGCAGAGGGGTGAAGTACGGTTAGCTTTATGTTAGCATGACGGGCTTCTGACAGGTTAGACAAGTGTTTTATGAAGGTCAGATGAAAATCAAAGAAAAATGCTTGCTAAGCGGAAAAAAAAAATTCAGAAAAAATAGGGAAAATTAAAAAATGTAAAGGCATTTATAAAAGAATTTCTGCACATCCCGAAATTTGGCTAAAATTCAACGCAACTGAAATTCTGGGACTGAAAAAGGCAAGGTTTTATACTAATGATAGCGTAGAAGACCAGAAATTGTACCGGATTGTACACGGCTTCAGGTTAGACAGGTGTCATTTGAAGGTCAGGTGAAATCCAAAGAAAAATTTTGGCTAACCAGACAAAATGGCGTATGGATATATGTTTTGAACTAATGACAGCGTTAGAAAGGTGAAGTACGGTGAGCCTCATGGTGCAATGTGCGTTTGTTCGATTAAAAGAAAGATTCATAACAAAAAGAACTTACTTTTTATTTGAAAGCTCGAAGTAATGCCTGTGCGCTATTTGCATGGTAGTTGTCACTGGCATAACTCTGCTTTGGTCTCTGAAAGTTGCAAAAAACACTTCTAAAGTCGTCATGGGCGTAATTGGAAAAGTGAAAGTGAAAATGAAAGTGAGGAATAGCTTGGAACGCTATAAAATGTTTTAAATGAACTGTCCTACGGGATCATTTATTTCATATATCAGTCCCATACAAAATCTCCCATTACCCATTAAGGATGTAAAGATATCCAAATTTCTTGCTACGATATTTTCACGATACGCATTTCATGGAACGATATTTATTGAAATGTTTTGTGGAGGCTCACAAAACCATGAATATGCTACTTTTTTTCCTTTTAAAATACGTTCACAAGACTTAATCCAAAGAATGAAGATGTAAAAGTGCTTAGAACCGTTATTTCTTCATGTAGTCTGCACTGAAACAGCACAAAGGATCATGGTCTATGTAGTTCACTCTGTGTTTTTAACTATTGCTGCATCATAGCCCTTAACACCTTTGACGATACGATCTCACCATATTTCGGTTATTGTTACATCCCTACTACCCAGTGATCACCTGAACCACCATCCCACTCCAAGGCCACAATCATGGTGCAATCCTTCCTCACAGTGATATTACAAAAAGAAAAAAAATAAATAAAAATTGCGTCTGAAGGAATTGGGAAAATGTGAAGTCGGGGCTAAAAATATAACAGGGATTATTTGGGAGACTGACGAACACCTGATGGTGTTTTATTGAAAATGGTTTCTTGGAAGCAGGTGTAATAACCAGTGAAATTCAAGTTGGAACAAATGTTGCAAATGTGTGAACGTGGAGCGCAAATGGGTTTGTGATGGATGGTTGTGGCGGTTGTAGATGCCAATAGCACGGATTAGAAGCCAGGTCTATGTCGGTCTGTCCCACGACAGGTGTGGCTACATACGTGGAGTGAATGGAAAATAATAATGTGCGGTAAAGTGTCCAAAAAACAATGTGAAAGAGTTTGTGATTGATGGTTGTCACAATAATATCGTGGACCAGCACAATATATCGAATCACAAGTCTCTTTGCTTAAATGAATAGTTCTGATGCAAAAATAGCTAAACAAACAGAGGGAACTACATAGACCATGATCCTTTGCTCCGTTTCAGTGCAGACGACATGAAGAAATAACCGTTCTCAGCACTTTTACATCTTCATTCTTTGGATTAAGTCTTGTGAAGGCCTTTTTAGAGGGAAAACGAAGCAGCGTCACAGTTTTATATTGTAATAAATCTGGTACGGTGAGATGTTTATGGTGAAAATCTGGTACAGAGAGATTTGGATATCGTTCCATCCCTAATGACAATAAATGTACCAAATGACTGGTCAAAGCATTTTAGAATGTCAGTCTTGTTATTCTGTAGAATATCGTAATATCGTGAGCTTTCCCATGATATTGCAATAAATATCATACCAGGAGGTTCAAACCGTGATGATATCGTATCGTGAGCTTGGATATTGTTACACCCCTATAGTCCCCTAAGGTTTATCTATATACATATATTAGGCTAATATAGTAATCAACCCTAAGTATGTTGAAACCATAGACCGTATATATGAGTGGACTAAGCTATCCTGTTAGCCGCCGCGTGCCAAACAGGAAGTGCTCCAGGAGGCTCTTCCAGCTGCTCTCCCTTTTTCATTTGACTTACATTACTTACATTTTGCTATCTTGTTCCTAAATCAAGATACATAAATAATGGACCAATCAGACGCCTTCATTCCCCGAGGTCATTGCTGCCGAGCGTTAGCAACAGGTTTGATTGACAGCTAGTGTGTTTCACTGCTAAGTAAGTTCTCTTCCCACTTTCCTGCCACGATTTACTATTTTTGAAATAAAATCACAGAATATCTCAAACAATTACAATAGCTAGAATCTAGAAGCTAGAAGCTACTAGAATCTTATCTAGCATCATTAAACTAGCATAAAGTAAAATGAATTTCCTTAAATTGCGACTCTATTGTTCGCAAAAACAAAACATACAACATCAACATCAGTGACTTAAACTTACTATTTAAAGTTTGATGATAAAAGCTAAACGTTTCCTTATTATTCTCAAGAATCAACGAAATCCAGTGGTCCATGCAGAATGGAGCCGAGTATCACATCCATAGTCCGTATATATGATGCATCGCAGCTCTGCCATGAGTAGGTCGGGCACATTTAACGACCTAAATCATGATTGGCTCTTGTGGTTGCTATGATACTTGCGGTCAGATTTCCAAATATGGAGCCTGGCTCCAGATTCGCTCCTGTAACTGTGGCATCGGGAGCCTCATTTGAGCGACGCTGACGCTGTGGTGACGTCACACTCACTTAGTCAACTCATATATATGGACTATGGTTGAAACTAAGTATGAGATTGATCAATTGTACGTCTAAAATTTGGTAGAAGTAGTAAAAGCAGTAAAAAAAAAAATACAAGTAATGTATTACTGCATCTTATATTACTACTAACAAGACTATTTTTGTCATTGTGGTATCAAAACTGAGCTGGATTTCGCGTCACAACATCTACATCAAACCCGGCACCAGCTTGGACAGACTTGAGAGACAGAAGGTCCGGGCAGAGTAGACATCTCCGCAACTCGCCAGACTCGGGTCCAGAAGTCAGAGAGGGACAGACGGGTGCCTTTTGGCCCCAAAAACCTCTCCTCTCCCTTGGCCGCCGGTGCTGCTGACTCACCTCCATCCCCGGGTCCCGCTGCACCACCCGGCCGGAGAAGCAGCCGAGCCAAACCCCCCTTCTTCCTCCCCTCGCTTGACAAATTGATATCTGATCCTCGCTGCAATTGGCGCATGCACAGGCCATTCCAAGTCCCAACAGCTGAGGGGATTAGCTCAGAGGCCCTTCCAAAAAAGCTGGACGTGTCGTATTGTTCGACCAAACGGGGGAGGTTGTAAACGAGGATGAGGCGGGTTGCACGTTTTTGGCGTTGCCGGCGGGATTCCAAAGCTAGAATTGCACGAGTTCACGTTCTTAATTTAAATTTGTGATTTTAGACAGACGAGAAGAGACATTCCGTTGGTTTTAGAGTGATGAAAAGCACTGGGGGTATAGTAATTACCAACTACAAGTGGGTTGAGAAATAACTCTACAGAAGATTAAAAAGTTTTTGAAAGAAATCTCTGAACGTATGAATGTTGAAACTTCTCGTTCTTAGTCTTAAAGTTCTTTCAAATGACGACAATGGAAAAATGGCACCACTTTCTGAAGCTATTGTGCTAAAATAATTTAATTTATACTGACAGACAAGTATGTGGTATCATCTTCTCGTCTCCATGGAGATAAGATACGTTTAATGCCTTACTTTGAACCATTCCAGGCAAAGTAACTGAATACTTACGAAAGTTACATCGTCCACCTGTTTGGGATTAGTTCTGCAAATAAATCCTTTCAACTGACAACACGTCTTTGGGGGATGAATAATGGCACCAGGTTCTGAAGCTTCTGGGAGGAAAAAAATCAATTTAACTTTTGTTTATTTGGACTCGCAGTGAGGACATAGGATAGGCCCAGAAATTACCGAGATTTTAACCGTAAACCAGGTCAACAAATCTGCAATCTGACAGCAAGTTCCACCTGAGAATTCTGACCTGTCTGGAGTTTAAACTAAAAAGATTCCAGAACAGTGATGTGGATATGATGCAACATGAGCGCAAGATATTGATAATTTGCAGCGGATGCCGTCAACATTCTTTGGGGGTGTGATGCTAACAGTAGGCACAGCTCTGTCTGAAGTTTTGCTTTAATCTGAGCTGTTTTAATGCAATCTGACAATAAAGCACTGATTTAGCCAGAACTACAAGAGGTGAGGTGATTTGCGCTGTTAAACAACTCCCTCTCAGATAACATTACAGTTACAAGCTAATATTAAAGGGGAACTCTGGCACGTTTGAAGCTAAGGTCCGTTGCTAGAGGTGGTGGAATACTGTCAGAAGCCAAAAAACGGCACAGATCAGTGTTGCCTCGGTGGAGATCTCACTGTGGCAGTGAGTCTGTCAAGGCAACAAACTAGTGTAGTGATGGGGGCAAGTTCTTTAACTTCCACGTAAAACACCAATTTGCTTCACACTGAAGAAGCTTAACACCACTTTAACCCATCTGACAACAGCCACGAGTCTAACAAACAAAACACTCTGCCTGATTCACTCATTAGATTCTGGAAAAGTTAGAAAACAACTTTATAAGCAGCCTTACACTTCCCTCTGTTGATTTCCCACTGCACAGGTGAAAGCCCAAAAGACTCGATCGCCGGCGTTGTTTCTAATCCCATTTATTTACGAGTGAATTATATTTTTTGGAAAACGCTAAAAAATAAGCAACAAGTTGTTGCTTCCACTGTTGGAGTCGACAATTGAGTCATTTGGGCTTTGGTCTGTGCAGTGGGAAATCAACAGAGGTCAAGTCTAAGGCTGCTTATAAAGTTGTTTTCTAACGTTTCCAGACACTAATGAGTGAGCCAGGCAGAGCATTTTGTTTGTTAGACTCGTGGCTGTTGTAAGATGGGTTTGAAAGTGAAGCAAATTGGTGTTTTGTGTGGAAGTTAAGAACTTACTTGTTTAAATCCATTTTGCATTTTTCCTTGAGTTCTTAAAACTTTTCTTAAACTTTATCTTAAACTTTATCTGAAACTTTGTTTACTAATGTCTCATCATGGAAACTTCTGAACATTCCGCTTTATATAGAGCCCCCCCCAGCGCGATGTCACTTCAGAGTATCAACCATGTGCGTGCTGGAATAATGCAGCGTTTGTACGGCCATGGCGGAGTAGCTGGCTGCGAAGTGCTATGCAAAAGCTGTGGCGACGCGTCTATTCTTAGAGTGAAGTGTGTGTCACCTACATAACAAAGCTATTCCGAGGGGAGGGGGGCATTCCGGAGCTAAGCATGCAGTATATGTGTGGCAGCATTTGACTTGTTTATGGCCCCAGGCTAAGGTCATACCGTCCCATAAACTCTAAACAGGAGACACATGGCAACATTTGATAGTAGGATAGGAGTTACTAGGACACCGGGTTGTTGTGGTGGGAACAGAATCTTACGTAAAGCTCAAGAAAATGGCACTGGGGTTCACCAAAAATATGCAAAAATTAGATTTGTTTTTTTATTTTTATTTTATTTTATTTCTATTAATTTTTATTTTATTATTTTTATTTATAGATTTTTAATAGATTTTAAGAATAAAACAGAGCAAAAATACATAAAAAATGAATAAAAAATAAAAATAAATAAATGCAATAAAATATTATTATTATTATCATTATTATTATTATTATTATTATTATTATTTGGATAGAATTAATAAATTTAAACTTATTGTAGTCATCACTGTTGTAGTTTTTAATAAAATATTTGAAACTACAAAATATTTAATTCGAAAAAACGTAATATTTTGTCAAACTGAGTAAAACATTTGTTTGGTTTGGTTTTCTATAAGTTATCACTTTCTGATTGCTTTATCTGTAATGTTTCAGAGTATGGCATTAAACTATTTTTTCATTATTTATTTATTTTAATTGCTAACAACACCCAAATAAACATGCATTCTTACTGTTAGCAAACTCGCCAAACCACAGATCCAATCTGTGACTTGGCCTTGTGTTGGAAACCCTTCCACGGAAAAGTGACATCGTGCACCTCTACGACACCCGTGGATCACAACGTTATAATTTTAACATTTTAATTCACGATAGAGCTGGAAAACTACCGGTTTGTGACATCACAAGGTGGAACGGAACATTTTGAGCTTTGGCGATGACAGACTAATAATAAAGGATTACTCCAACATGTGTAAATGAAATGAAACAACACTCCAGGTATATTTTTAAGGACATAACAACATTCTAACACAGCTTAAAGCTCATAAGAGTCCATTCCGAGTATAATTATAACTTTTAAACCAGGACTAACTCAAGGTACGAAATCAAAGTGGATATATAACACCACTTTTTATATTTAAATGTATTAAATGGCCTTAATTGCACTTCTGCTACGTGTCATCTCCACTTTTCAGAGCTGTCACTAGTATTTTTTTCCGTGCAAAGTGAGGACCTGTCTTTCAGTGCGTTGTTTCATTCTCCAAAGCACCTCCCTAATCCCTCGTCACCACCCGACCAAGCCAAGCACGCCTTCTATTTTAGCGTGGCACGATGGGCGGCCGTGGCACTCCCAGCCTCTCTTACGGTAAATCGCGCCAAGGCCTATTTCCGACCGCTATCTCCCCTCATCAGCTCCCCGGCGCTGCCCCATGTGTTGCAACGAAATCAGATAGAGCCTCAAGTGGAAGGCTCTGTCCGAATATTGCGCTCCCATTGTCGCTCCCCGGGTCGGAATGCACCTCTCCTCGTCTCTTTGGAGATGTAACAGCGCCTTCCCTGATTTTTTTTATTTAATTTTTACTGTCTTAAAATGTGAAAAACAGGACTAGTGTACTGTATTTTAAAAGGTTTGCAGTTTTTCTTCACTTACCCTATTCCGTTCCAAGCATCCTAATTACGCACCGTGCTTTTCACAGCTGTCACTGGCCAATGAATAGCATGCAAACCACACAGTTCCTCATTATCAGACTTATTCTGACCTCAAGAGCTAACCCTTATATGCTATATCTGTACATATTTTGCTCAATTCCACGGGAAAAATAGGGTACAGGGCCTGCATTCTTACTTGAGTAGGGTCGCCTCTCAACAAATCTGACTTGTAAGTTGACATATGGATGTCATCCTGTCGCCATGGAGATAGATGTCCTACTGTGAAACCAATAAAATCAAATAAAATAGTGACATAGTGTACCAAAAGTATAAAAAGAAAAAAAAAGACTTTTTTATGTGTATTTTTTTTAGCTTCATATCTTCTTTCTATCTTCAGAGCATTTTGAGCTTTGCAGATGTAAACAGACTATAATAATAAAGAACGCACATGAAATAAAATAGACTTTCTTCAGCAGGATATAACATCGCACATCAAAATCTATTATCGTGCCAGGACTGATCACTCCTCCAATAAGTTACAGTATAACGCCGTTAATAGATAGACTTGTTAATACTGTGCTTGGCTGTGTAGAGTAATGAGCAGTGTATTTTAATTTCCTGACATAAATTAGCTTTAAGTTGGAACAAAAGAGCCGGAACTTAAAAATGAGCTGTGAACACCTACTGCCTTGGCATCGGGTAACTGCACACTAAATATGTTGAAGCTCATTTTGCAAAGCAGTGGAATTAAATCCTCGGCCATAGCCTTAAGGTTAAAGGTGCGTTGTGGAGATGTTTTTAGCCCCTTTCACAGTGGCTGCCGATGTATTTGTGATGCGTTGACGACAGCAATATCGCAAACACCTTGTCAAGACATCGCTCGTGTTCCTCTTTTGCGATATATTACAAACGAACTGTTGCCGATACTTTGCGACACGCTGCGATGTGTTAACGAGGTCTTGACGAGGTGGTTGCGACACAAAGACGTTACCGCGATCTTATAGTGACGTCTTGACGAATATTAACGAATACTGATGACTGTTGGCGAACTACTGGCAACTGTAGACGAACTATCAGCGAGGATTTACGATGTGGATGTTCAATAACGACCTCTTGGCAACTCAGCGACTGCTTTGCGAAGTACTGATGACGTGTATTCACATGACCTTCGACAAAATCCATCTATTCATTAATATGTCGGTTTAATTCCGGATCTGAATCACAAGTGTTTGCAGAGGGTTCGTCAATCTTCGTTCTTGAATTGCTACTGAATGGTCAAGATGTCGCCAATGCAAGCACTGACGACATCTTGATGATTGGAGAACGTTAACGACGCCCTGGCGAACCTTTACTGAGTGTATTTTTCTTGGCGACCTCTGACTTTTTTGGACATTTCAAAAAATCGTCAGAGGATGGCGAACTTGATGAAGCCATGGCGAGTGTTTGCGATCATATAGTGATACCTTGCGAACCATGGCGAACCCCAGCGATTTCCCCCTCAAAAAATGTTCACAACCGCATTGGTTTTGCATCGCCTTCCAATGTTAAAGGGGCTTTTGCTTTGTCTGGAATGTTTCACAGTATAGTATTAAACCTTTCTATCTTCATGGAGACCAAACCGGACCAAGTTATAAGTCAGATCTGTGGAGAGGCGACCCCCGCTCACAGTCAGAATGTCAGAATTGTTGAGCTATAAAACCACCTCTAATTGAATAAATGTAAGGTATTGCTGTTTAATGTCATACTGTGGAACATTCCAGGCAGAGCAATGACGTATCCATAGAAACAAGCAGGCATGCGACAGACCCCCGACCAAAAAGTTACATAGGGTTCCTTCAAGGTGCTCTTCATAGTGCCTCGTAAAGAAATTTGTCCTCTACATTTGACTCATCCTTCAATGTCGATCAATTGCTTTATGGTTGCTAGGTAACACTTATAGAATTCCCTAGTGTGATGTAACAATTTCCAGCCGGGAAGTAAAATTTTAAACCTAAAAAAGTTGCCAAATTTGGAGGAGAAAAGTTAAATCTTGACGAGGTTCAAAGAAGCAGTTATCGAGAAAGGGGTAACAATTTCGTGTCGATATAGCCGAAAACGCACCAATGCTCACTTCCCGTTTCTCATTTATATATACAGTCTATGAATTGAAAATATATGTGCCCGAGATAGCATCAAACTGTTGACTACGAGGTTGGAGGGCGAACGCTCGAACCACAGCGCCACCTCCAATACTCTTTTGTCCTCTCCCTTTCGTACTTTTCCCAGTAGGCGAACACAGATGTCAGTTTTTTATCTGTATCTGAACAAGTCTGACAGTACGGTGATAAGCCAGTGTCAAAAGTACCGCAGCTCCGTTCTACTTTGGGACCAGATCGATCGGGACAAATGCGAGCCGTACGTCTGGCGAGACCTTGACCAGATCCACACAATTCCATTACTCACGGCGGGGGTCAAAGGGCAGCCGGCGGTCGATATACTCGGAGGAGGGATACGGCGAGTGAAAGGGAGCGCGGCGGCCGGACAAAAAAGCAGGTCGAGAAGAGAAAACAGACCTTGAACCTTGAGGAGGGGACAGTAGGACAGATGATAAGGCACGGGTTTGGTGAAGTGTCGGGGGGAAAGGTGGAAGTGGAGATATAGAGATGTAAGAAAGCTGCAAGAAAGTCAGGTTTGTTGTGTTTGACATGAAAAGAATCTCAATCTCTACTGGAGAAAATGGAAAATGAAGCTGTGAAACTGATTGCTTCATGATCCGTGTACCATTTGTTCTTTTGAATTTCAATTAAGAACGGAAAACAATAAAATAGTTTGTTCACACAAAATAGAAACAGAGTTTGACCTCTATTTCCAATATGTAATTTAAAGATCATTTCAAATAAAACCAATCAAAAAATAGTCATTGTTCCTATTTTATTCACTCTGATTTATTTGCCTCAGAAGTTATGCTGCTGTGCTGCCTAGTAAATTTTTTTAGGTTTTTGGATGCATCTGATACAGATATCAGTGGACGTTACAGGCCTCCATGGCTGCCATCAAGATCCAGGCTAAAAACATCAAAAAGTTGTTTGGAGCAGGCAAGACACATGCGGAAATGTCCACCACACTGAAGCAAAACGGAATTAAGATGTGCTCAGGAATGAGTACTCAAAGATTTTGTGAAAAACACAACCTAAGACACAAAGAATTGGTTACTGATGCAGAGTTGGAAAGAGCTTTCTCGGCTTGCTACAAAATTGTTGCAATTTTGTGGACAAACACGTCCTCTTCTTTTATAGCAATTCTTTTAAGCAACTGTTGAACTCCAAGACGAGAAACAAGAAGCAGCGCTTAACTCTCCTTTGTTCAGTTGACACTGAATTAACACACAGCACGCTGAGCAGCAGAAACACTTAAGGGGTTTTATGAAATACAAAATGTCATAATGTCTAGTAAAAACTACTAATATAAAAATACTACTACTACTACTTCTCCTACTACTGCTATTATTACTACTACTACTGCTACTACTACAGCGACAACAACTAATACCACTACCAATAACAACATCCACAAATGAGCAAAAGAAAACACACACACACACACACACATATAGACAACCCATTTGAAGTATTATTGTACCCAGCCCATGTAATCCAAGCCAAGTATTTCATTTTGGGCCTGTTTTTGCATGTTCTTTTCTATCAAGGCTAACAGCAGTACCGCCGCCGGTTCCCCGTGTGCACTCCGCCGTCATCAATTCAGATGATTGCTAGTTTCCATCTTGTGCTTTCCTTGAAGTTCAAGTATCCATTTTACTGGGTTTGAACGAATTACCTTCCCAGGCCATTATTTGCATATAGAGCAGCGGGCAGCCTTGAAGCTCTAACTACATAATGATATAGTGCAATCACCTTGAGGCCTGTTTTCATTTCATTCTATGACTAATAAGAATCTCACCACAGCGCCTCCATACAATTGATGGCTGCACATTTGTCGCTCTGTGAAATCTGAAACGCACGGAAACAAATCCTTTGTCACGTTGTATACCACTACTTACTGCTATTAAAGTGTCTGTACACAATATCATTGATAAACCACATAAGAATAAAGTACTGCATATTAAACTAGTATGTTGTGACATGAACCTTGTACTACTACTAGGTCTACAATTACTGCTTACAGATACTACAACCAGAAGGTCTACTACTATTACTACTACCACTACTTCTACTAGGCCTACAAATACTGTTTACTACTACTACTACTTCCATTACTATTACTACTACCACTACTACTAGGCCTACAAATATTGTTTACTCCTACTGCAATCATTACTACTTCCTTTATTACTACTACTACTGCTACCACCACTACCACCCCTACCACCACGACTACTACTACCACTACTACTACCACTACTACCACCTCTACTTCTACCACTACTACTACTACTACCACTACTACTACTACTACTACTACTACTACTTTGATCACCAATAAGCCTACTAACACTACAACATGTTCTACTGTAAACAAAAGAAAAAAATATGCATAAACTTTTTGTTTCCATTAGCATGCTAGTTTTTGTTAGCTTTACTAGCTTCAACCGCTCATCTCCGCTGTGGAAAATGATGAAAAGTACATACAAACTCATCTATATTCATACGGAAGGAACCAACTCTCATAAATGACAAATGCGCGGGTCAAATGTTAAAGTAAAGGGATTCTAGTATGTTGTGAGGAGTTAGCTTGAAAAGGAAATGTGTAAATCTACTTCCTTTGTAAAAAAAAATGTGTCATAATGACTAATTTGAAATACTAGTACTGCTGTCACTACTGCTGCTCCCAGTACTACAGCTACTACAACATTACCATTTTAGTGGTTACTGTGAAAAAGAAAACTGTTCAAATCTACTTCATTGCAAACATTACTACTCCTACTTCTACTACCACCTCTACTACTACTGCTAATATATACTAAAACTACACCAAGTTCTACACATGTACACACCACCTAAATCCCTGCCAAAAGTACAAATTCTTTGACTTATTGTATCCCACGACTTCCTTTTCTATTTCTTCCAAACCCCATAAACTTCCCCGCTATTAAACAATGGTGCGTTATATATTTAGGCGCAAAAGAAAGCAATTATCATAAATTACGAGTTCGCCGTACGCCTCCTCCTCCGACAGTCTCAGTCGCCTGCTTGTGATGAAATAAATACACAATCTCTCCGCCGTGATAGAGTACACACAACAAGCCCGCGTTTAATTTCATATTTCGCCTTTTGTAATGAAATGCCCACCGCCGCCGACCAGAGCTCAATGGGCCGTAGAATGGTGTCCTTCCACGGGAACTATTTTTCGTCTTATCTTTCTCAGGATTACAATAGGGTCCATTAGCCACAGTGGGGCAGGGGCGGCAGGCGCGATAGATGTTCCGGGCGGGTTACTTTGTTTGGAGTGTGGATGTATTTGTAGTAGAGGTACAATGAGGCATGGAGTACTGCGTTCGTGTGTTAGGACTTCTTTCCAGGACAACAGCATTACCAGGTCCTTATCTTTTAGAGTTAGTGCTGTCACGATACAATTTCAAACTCGATTTCGATACTGAGGAATAACACAATGGCCATGTTTACATATTATTCTGAATTAAATAGTTCGGAATTAAAATATTCTCCTTCGAGTTTACATAGAAATAATAATTTGGAATTGCGGTTTACATAGAAAACACATTAAACACATTTATTTAATTCTGCTCAACGTCTAGGGGTGGAAGGGTTCTGATTGGACAGGGACACAAACGTATTTACGGCAACTGGAAGAAAACACAAAAAAACAAGATTTATTTCCATCCAGTGTTGCATTAATTCTTTTTTTACCAAGATCTTGTATTGACGATGGTAGAGTCTGAAATCCTTCTCCAGCACATCCCAAGATTCTCAGTGGGGTTCAGGTCTGGACTCTGTGGTGGCCGATCCATGTGTGAAAATGATGTCTCCCTGAACCACTCTTTCACAGTTTGAGCCCCATGAATCCTGGCCCGTTTACATGAGACCTTTAACTCCAACTAAAAATAAATTAATTCGGAATAAAAGGTAATTCCGATTTAAAAAGACCACGTAAACAGTTAATTCCTAATGCTTATTCAGATTTAAGTTTATTCAGATTTAAACTTGATTCCGAATTAAGTGGGTGGTTTATTCTGTTCTTAAATCCAATTTAAATTATTCCTTGATCATGTAAACCTTTATTCCGCTTAAAATAATTCCAGTTGTTCAGCGCATACAAGTTACCGATGCCCGTTAACACCGCGGATCCTCGTCCCAAGTTCTCATCATGAACTCATAAAACAGCAGCATGTGGCCTATAAGTTTGTACACAACTCCCTGCACATCAGCCTCGAGCAGGAGCTTTGAGTTTGGGAAACAGCCGCAGCAACAGAGGTAAAGGCTCAGGACTCACCAGAGCCTGAGCCCGGGTGGGCTGCTCTGGTGAGTCCTGCTCAAGGGCTGCAGCTGGTTCTGAGGTGATGCAAAACATCCAGTTTGGTTTGTTATATTTTGTTCTGAGCGCTTCGTCCTCTGTGCACTTGGAAAGTGCTTCCATTCTCCAGTCCGACTCATCTGAGCCCGGCTTGAACCAGAGCTGCTCCTGCTGGTTCAGGGGTTTGGACCTAGTCCGACTGGAGCATTTCTCACACTAAGCTAAAAGTACTTCATCCTATAAGTTGAATCAATTGAATAGGCTATTGCCTATTGTCATAAAATGAATAGGCTAATTAATAGCCTAAAATAACTAATTCCGTTGCTACGTGAACACGAGGAGCACCGGGACATGAGTGCTGTTCTCCTGCCTGAACAAACTAGAGAACAGTGGTACCGGGGGACATAGGTACGACCCCCATGGCCCAAAGACAAACCCAGATGACAGAAAAGTCGATTGCAGCTGAAGTGAGCGTTTTCTTCCCAAAGATGTAAATACATTTGTCTCCCCATCCAATCAGAGCCCTTCCTGACCCTCAGAGCTTAATCAAGTAAATCTGATTTAACATGTTTCCATGTAAACCTTTACTCAGAATTAATAGTTACATGTAAACTCAAAGGAGAATAATTTAATTCTGATCTATTTAATTTGGAATGAATTAATTTGGATTAAAAAAAATGGGAAGAAAGAATCCACTAACGGAATAACCTGGTCATTCAGTATATTCAGGCTCAGCTGAGCTCATTCTCTGAGCACACACTGCTGCTGGACCTGGACCTGACCAACTGCAGCAGCCTCGGACCTATTTGCTTAGTTAAATCCAGGTGGCACCTTTAAATATGTTTTTTTTTATTAAATAATGTATTTTTCAGGAGGAAACTAAACAAACTTCCACACAAACGAGCTCTGAATGTCGGTTGGAGGCCATACATTTACAAGCCTGAGTCAAGTACCTTCACATCTGCTGTTATGCGTTGCAAATGCTGTGAGTGCGTTGTTTACCTCACAGCGCTATTCTTAGTCACTGAAGCGGGGGGCCCAGACTAAATGGGCTTCAGTCGGATCCCCGGGCCCCGCTGGTGCACCGGTCCGCGCGGGGATAAGGTAACAGCACTGGAGTTCCACAGACTGACACGCAGGAACTTATGTGTCATCACCATTAAATCTACTGGCCCCTGCTGTTTCTATGGGGCCCGGGCTATTGTGAGGGGCCTTTTCCAGACAATGATTCACTGCGTTTCCTGAACCTACAAACTTTCAACAACACGGAAACTCTGATTCACACAGACGCACAATTTGTATCTCATTAGACAAACTTTATTGATCCACACGGGAAATGATTTGGACACAGTGACTCACACATCACTGTATAAAATAAGAAAGAGAAAAAATATATTCATTGTAAAAATACATTCTAAATAAGCAGCGAAAAATATACAGAATAAAATAGAAAAATAAAAAAGTAATAAAAAATCTAGGGAGTATTATCTCTTATATAAAGGTGAGTTGTTGTACAGTTGTAGGGAGTATTATCTGTTACATAAGGTTAAGTTGTACAGTTGTAGGGAGTATTATCTGTTACAACTACTATAACTCAAGGTAATGTGTCTTAATTGCTTATTAGTTACTCTTGCCTTCAAGAGGGGGTATTTTATGGAGTATTAACTGCTAACACATAACATATGTATTCTACTACTACTACTACTACTACTACTACTACTACTACTACTACTACTACTACTACTACTACTATAATACTATAAACTATAAATGCGGTATTTGCCGAAAACAACATATTAACGTGTAATAAGTTTCAATTTTACTTTTGACGCTGTGAGGCACTTCCACTCTGTTCCACCTTGTGATGTCATGCGGTAATACAGGAAGTGCTCCACTGTGTTTTTAAACTCCACACACCTTCACTAGAATCATTTGGAGTTTGAGTTAGAATTGCCAATCTCTACTAAACTACAAAGGTAACTGTTAACTTTTTTTTTTTTTTTTTTTAAAGTACCAGTTCATGACATCACAAGGTGGAACAGAGCATTTTGAACTTGAGATGTAGACAGAATAATATGTGTGAATGAAACAAACACAACTCCAGGTCTGTTTTTGAAGATTTACCAACATTCTAACATGGCCCATTTTACCATTTATGTCGTTACCTCTTCTCTCAAAACAGAAAACACTCTGTTCCACCTTGTGATGTCACGCGGTAATACAGGAAGTGCTCCACTGTGTTTTTAAACTCCAAACACCTTCACTAGAAGCATTTGGATGATTTCAGCCCTGGAATTGCCAATCTCTACTGAACAAAAACTAAAATGTACTTTGAAACCGACCTCTTCGAGACTAATGAACCAGGATGACTCAAACATGTGAATGAAACAAAACACAACTCCGGTATGTTTTTGAGGAGAAATTTCAAAAAAAGTTTAAAAAAGTGTCTTGTCAATTCTTCAAGCATGTAAATCAATAATAATATATGAAACTTAAAGCTCACAAGAGTCACTTTTTTGTTTAATATCAGACATTTACCATTTGATTGCTGGCTTCTATTTGGCTTGCAGTTAATTAAAACCGTCCCCATTCTGCACACTATTTCCTCCGATATGCGAGTCAGATTAAGGTTAATATAATGAAGTGTTTTCCTGTTTTGGTGAGCAGTGCCCGGGAAGTGGCCATACAAGCAGGAAACATTAGTGTCACAGATAAAGTGCCCACGCCGCTTTGATTAAGACTCTTCATAACTGTTAATATTTCCATTCAAAAGTTCTAAGAAACGCAATAAAACATGGCATTATGCTTAATTACGGTTCTGCAAATAGATTCGCTTGTAATTGCGTGAATAAATGAGGAGGCGCTTAATTGAAATGAGTAAATGAACTGGAAATGGTGCGCGATCTGTGATTTGATGTCGAGTTACGGGAGTCAGAAGAAAGAGGACTGTGATTTGGAGAAAAATGAGAATGCCGTTTAATTAAAGGAAGTACAAATAGATGAAGCTGTACACAAGATGGTGCAGTGGTGAAGGAGTTAGCGTTCCAGCCCTGAAACGAGACAGTCTCAGGTTTGATTCTTGGACCTTTAAGGAGTCTATAAGTGGGACGGAAATAGCGTAAATAAAACTTTTTAACTAGGTTTAAAGATATCATAACTTTATTAAAATGTACTAAAAGTAGGGCCCGACCGATATGGATTTTGTTGCGGCCAATATGATATTGATAAAATGGAAGTTGGAGATGCCGATATAATCGCCGATATATTTATGACGTAAAAATTCACTGTAAATCTTCAGTTGTTTATAAAACTTAGGTTTGGTTCTATTGGATTTTCAGTTGGGTTTATTTAGGCGACATTTATTGTTCTTCTGCCTCTTTACGTCATATTTAAAGACAGTCGGTCGGCCTAATGGTGTTTTTGTATGATATTCTAGCCAGTAAAGAAAGTACTGTAAGTAAACTACCGCTATTAGCCTTTAGCCGTAAATGCGTGCGCACCACGGTAATTAATGATCTGCTAAATGCCGATAAGTCACACCTCTATTCACAGCTCATTTACATATCAGTGCGTGTCCAGTAACATATACACGGCCACTATAGTCACTTTACATTCGCTAACAGAAGAGAAAACAGCCTGTTTATGTGTGCGAGCTACAGCAGCTAATCGCTAACCAACGAGAAAGAACCAGAACGAGCTTCAAAACCGACACATTTCAACACTCAGCCTCACACAGGCTCCTCTCAGATCACAAGTCTGCACTAAGAACTGTCTTTTAATCCAGACTCAAACTGAGCGTCCGGAAAAAGAAGAGAATCTCAGTGTTGTGCGCATGGATCTAAGACTGCGGCCGTAAACAAATGCACATGGTGATGTGTTCAGGGGCGGGACGGACACAGACAAATGACTCCTCAGATAAATCCTGACGCGGCGCCACAGATCAGGACATTTATCTGTTTGTAAATTGGATTAAATGGACATAATATAGAGTCTGAGCTTTATAACAAGGTAAAACATGGAATATCGGGCCATATCGGTAAGATTTTGGCCGATAGCCGATATGTTTCCAAGAACCCATATCAGCAGATAATATTGGTCAGTCGATATATCGGCTAGGCCCTAACTGAAAGAAGCAAAATGCCTTTAATCAACTCAATAATTTAAAATCAATATATTCTAGTTAAACCTACTTCAAATAAGATGAACCTCTGTGATTTATAGTTATAAGTTATAAAAGCTCCTGGAAAAATCCCATTAAATTTACTCGAAGTATTAAAATGTCTAGTGCAAATATGAATATATAATGTAAACTTTTTGAGCAAAGCTACACTATGTAACCTTTCTAGTGCGCTAACTGTTTTTCTCCATGGACATTTCCTGTTAGAAGGATGGGTCAAATGCAGAGGATACATTTCTGAATGTGGAAAATAAACCTGAATTTTGTCCATCCATCCATCCATCTTCTCCCGCTCAATCCGGCTGGGTCGCGGGGGCATCTTGCTGCCCAATCCTCATAGCACCTGACCCCCCCTATGAACCCCTCTGCGGGTGGTGAGCCCACAGGAGGGTGGACAACATGGTCCTTGATGTTAGTTCATAGGGGTGCTGCATGTTTTGGGTTGATGGGGGAAACCGGAGTACCCGGAGGAAACCCATCCAGACACGGGGAGGAACATGCAAACTCCAGACAGAAAGGCCCGGGCGACCCGGGGATCGAACCCGCAACCTTCTTGCTGTGAGGCCTGAGTGTTGCCACTCAGCCACTGTGCCGCCTGAATTTTGTATTAATTTGAATTTTAATTGCAAAAACTGTTCAAAAAAACTGGATAAAAAATGAATTCTGATTGTGAGTGGGGCACCAGTCCATAGATCTGACCTGGTATTTGACTTGGTAGTATCACCTGCTTGTCTCCGGGGACATACTTAACTTAAAAGCCATACTGTGGAACATTACACTCAATGCAGTAACATATCATGTAGACTCACTGGAAAAGTTACACGGTTCACCTTTAAACTGTTCAGTGAAAGGTCAGTGAATAATTTTCTGGGATGTTTCTCCAAAAGATTGCAAATTCCGACCTATGACAGCTTTGGATCCGCGGACAGTTGTTATAAAAGCTGTTGCTACGGTTACAGGAATCCTTGTAGCGTTGCCATGCTAAGATCCGTGTTGAAGAGCCCCAGATTAGAAGCCGACCGGCAGGAGAGGGATGAAACCGCGGCGTATCTGCGGTCCGGGGGCCCGCACGGATCTTCAAAGCCCGCTGCAGCGCAGTGAGAATGGGCTTTATCGCACGTTCACAGAGTCCGTCCTCCAACCCGGCTCTCCGGCGCGTCCCGTGGGTCCCCCCTCGCCCCTCTAATCTGGATTCCCACTGTCTCCTCCATTACCGATCGGGGCTTTGGTCGGCGTGGCCCCCCGGACTCAGCGGGGCGCCCCTCCCGACCACCTCCTCACCTGGGCGTAATCTCCCGGCTGAAGCAGCATCGGCGATGGAACGTTGATTGTGTCGAGCGCAGAGGGGGAGGAGGAGAATCGAGCGGGGGATTAGCATAGATTTCAAACAGGTTGAGCGAGAGGCCAAAAGAGCAACAGTGGTTAATGAAAATGTAAAGATTGGGATTTCATCTTCGCTCTGCGTGTGTGAAAAACATTTTAAGTCACTGCGAAATATATATACAGGGTGTTCCAAAAAATATGACATCATTTCGCAGGTCAATCATTTTGGCGATTCTTGTTGAAGTAACCTCAAGTTTTCACAGAATGTATGGATCCATTTAGTGTGAGTAAACTATGATTACGTAGGCTCGGTTGTGCACACAGTTTGGCAACAGAAGTACGGCAGAACTCAGCGGGTTGTCGAGCTCTGCGAAAGGATTATCATGAAAAGATCGAGAATATTTCCTCGACAAGCCGACTTTGACAAATGGTGTCTGACTGCCAGATCCTAGTGCAATCAGTGAGTACAACTTTAAAACTTTAGTCCACCGATAGAATATCAATTCTGACAACCACACACAGAACAACCAGGCATTTTGGTGCTGGAAATGTTAGAAATGCGAAGGGCCTATTAGTATCGCACAGTGATGCTCATAGGGGGCGGGAACTAAAATGACAAATGACAAAATGTATAGTTTGTTGGCCAAAAAAAAAGCATTGTTCTTGTATCAGAATATTATGATTATGATTATTATTATTATTATTATTATTATTATTATTATTATTATTATTATTATTATTATTATTATTATTATTATTATTATCCTAACACACAAACCCATTTTTTAAGTGTTAAAAAGTCTGCCTCTCTAACTTTTGGATATTTCCATTTTCAAAATATATATATATTATATTTAATGTTTTATTTTTGTTCTGCTTTCAGGTTGAGACGTTCACTCCCAAAGGGAAGTCGTTTTGGAATCTGCTCCACACACTCACCCACAGACTGTGCAGCCTTCAATGCAAAACTGGAAAAACTTCACCAACTGACAAACAAATTTGGACTTGGTACAAAAATGTAAAGAGGAAGGTGCTTCTGCAGGACTAAAGGATCTGGACCAACATCAGAGAAGTGAACAGGAGTGAACGGCTCAATCTGAAAACAGAACAAAAATGAACTATTCTGTACATTCTGTGAAAATTTGAGATTATTTCAACAAGAACTGCCACAATTATTGACCTAGGAAATGATGTCAAATTTTTGGGACACCCTATATATATATACAAAATAAATAAACTTAATATCTTCTTCTCTAAATGATTCTGGTGCTTTAAAAATGTTTCCTAACAATACAGAATTGATTATCTAAACTGAGACAGAACTAGGTTTCAAAATGCTTTATTGAAATATATTGAAAAAAGCAGAAACACCTTGAACTAACTCAAGTATTTTAAGTTCCAAAAGTAAATTAACATATTCTAGTTAAACCAACTTAAACTTAGTAGATCAAGTACTGGGATTTCAAGTCATAAAACTCCTGACAAAGTCCAATTTAAGTTTACTCAAAGTATTCAAATCTTGTTGTGCTAACTGGTTTTCTCCATGGAGACTTAATGTTAGTATGGTACTGTGGGTCAAATGCAGGTCAGGTTTGCGGAGATGCAAGCCCACAGAATAAGGACTAAAATGTAAAAATCATGCTTTTATTTGACTAAATTTTCTGGTTGAAAGTTGCATAAGGAATCGTAAAACGGTCCATCTTTTCTAAACCAAATATTTGACCTAAAATGCCAACTGATCTCCAACTCTAAAAAACTCACCACACATGACACGGGTAAATCAAAAAGCCATCCTTGGGCATAAGAAAGACATAAACAAATTAAAAAAGTATGGTTTGGAAGAAATATTAACGTTTACTACTTTTAAATACGAAAAAATTAATGAATAAATATATTTTTTTAAAGTCTGAGAAGTCTTTAAAAATAAATAAATAAAATAAATAATAATAATAATAATAATAATAATAATAATAATAATTAATAAATAAATAAATAAATAAATAAATAAATAAATAAATAAATAAATAAATAAATAAATAAAATCATTTTAAATAGAATAGAAATCATGTTCTATTTATTTGTAACTTTTTTATTCATTCATTAATAATTGTTCAACAAATCTTCAAGGTACACTACTCCAAAATTAAGTAAAAAAAAAAAAAACAGTAAAAAAAATGCATTTTTATTGTATTTTTTAATATTTTACTGTATTAAAAACATGAAAAACAGTTTGCAGTGGTCCAAAATTATTCCTCGTTTACATTATGCATTCTGAACTTCCAAACTGTTCACTGCAATAAGTTTATTAGCGCTTTTAACAAGTGTCAGAGTCCAGTACTAACAACAACTAGCATGCTAACACACACTCCCTCCCTGGTTCTCTAACAATAGAACTCTTAATGATCAGACGCAGACAGCACAGAGCGGACTTACGTTGACCTCTAGAGGAGAGCTTATATAATATACGTGCACTATGGCAGACAATTTGCTCAGATATGTGGGAAAAAATAGACGTTCACATTTCTTGTAATATTTCTGCTCTTTCTCTAATAGCGCTCCGGTCTTGGCACGGCGCGCTGCATAACCGACTCGGGGGTCAAAGGTTCGCCGGCGAGGAGGTGGTTGAATTAATTCCGCGCACTGGCTGCTCCGGCGGCGAGTTCAAGATATGTGCGGAAGAGCCGACGACCTCTCTCTTTGTAGCGCCTTTGAATGGCGGCGAACACATGTTAGGCTATTACCGATGCACCGGCGGAGTTAGCCCCTCGCTGGCCCCGCGCTAAAATGGATTTCAATAAAGACGAGAGCGGCTGTACGGACTATCGGGTGAGTCTGACTGTGTCGTTTTTATCGAGTACTGCTTGGATAAAAGGTTATACTGGTGATGTTTTTAGTAGGAAAAGTTATAGTATTTGTTGTACTAGTTGTTAGGGTTAGGGTTAGGGTTGGGGACAGGTTACATGACACTATTTAAACATTGATATTAATTGTCGGTGTAGCGGCATAAACATTATTTTTCAAGTGTTCCACGACTTCGACTTTTTTTTTTCCATTGTCGGAGTAGCAGCAATTTACTATTTTTCAAAAATTCTGATTTTCTGACATGAATAATATGAATGTGATGATAATAATAATATCAAAATAAAGTAGTAATGCATAAATAATATATAAAAAAGTAATAATATATAGAGTTTAAGTTCTTTCTATCTAAAGTCCGCTCCACATTAGAACATTTTTCGGTCTTAAACGATTTTTAAACGTGCGGCAAAACGCACACACCGCAGACACGACGAGAAACTTATGAAACAAAAAATCTTCGATCTCAAACACTGCAGTGGGATCTGTCTGCAGACCACAGGATATAAAGCTGTGAGCGCGATGGCGTCAGCTGTTTCCTGTCTACAGTAAAACTAATCGCTCTTGAGACTCTGAAGTGTTCATAGATCAGAGCTCTGCACTTCTAGTTTAGATACAAGTCAAAACGGTGTTATTATTATTTGTGAAATGTGGTGCAATACTTCAGATACAGGATTGTTAAAGTGTAAAAGAGGAGATAAAGTCCACAGGAAGTAGAGTCAGTATCACTAATCTGCAGCTTTACGCTCTGTGGATGTAAACAAACACATGCAAGGAACAACTTTCGCCTTTATACTTTCAAAGAACAGCGCAAACTGGATTAATAGCGCAGTTTTGTGGATGTCATTATTTGTGCCGTTGCTGATGTTTGGTGGTTCTGATCTGACACTGACTCCACACATGAGGAGCAGCGGCTTCAAAATCGCGCACAGAGACACAAAGTCGAACTCGGTGAGAAGAAATCGACGCCAAAATCGGGCAAATTCTCCTGTAGTGTGTGGCGGCCTTGACGAAGTAAGTAACTAAAGAAATAATATATAACAGTCCAACATGAAACAAACACCACAAACATGAACTGAAACAGCTGGTGATGGGCTACAAATGGTGGTTCATTCGAGATGGACAATGTTGCGTTGGGCAGCTCCCCAATACTCCTCCAGTGTCCTGGCCTCTCTGCACCTGGGTATCACTATTGCAACTCTCCAAATATATATATACTGTATATATGACGTGTTGGAATAGCGATACTAAAAACTGTCGGAAAATGAAGGGATGTCGGAAAAGGCGGCGGACTCCTTGAAATTGTCCTAGTGACGTTAAGGTAGTCCAATACCGGGCAATATATGTGATAATGGAAGTAGGAAATTATAGTAGAAATACTTGTGGTGGGAGTATGATGAACAGTGGGGCAACAGTAGCTCAGTTGGTAAGAGCGTTTGTCTGTTCGTTTGGAGTTTGTCGGTTTGAATCGCGCTTTCGACATTAAAAAAACATCATTGATTGAGTGGTGAGATCCACTGACCCACAGGTTATACTGGTGATGATATTAGGAGTAAAATAGTGGTTGTAATAATTGGATGAGTCAAGTAGTAGTAATTTGTAATAGTATTGTTGAAGTAGTGTTAATGAAGTTAAGGTCGTCTTAAATTGGAATATATATAGAATAGTAGAAGTATTTGGGGTGGCAGATGACAAGTACACCTTATGAGTAGAAGTAGCAATAGTAGTAGTAGTAGTAGTAGTAATAATAGTAGTAGTAGTAGTAGTAGTAGTAGTAGTAGTAGTAGTAGTAGTAGTAGGATTAAAGTAGAAGTACTTGTGGTGGGTGTGAGATGAGACGTACACCTTACTAGCAGTAGTAATAGTCGTAGTATTAGTAGTAATAGTAATAGTAATGGGTGGGGTAAAAGTAGAAATGCTGTAGGCAGTACTGCAAAGTAGTAGAAGTGAGCTGAGGAGTACAATGCAATTGCAGTAGTAATGGTAGGAAGCATACAGTAGTAGTAGTAGGAATAAATACTTTGCTAAAGTGTAGTAATGCAATAATATCAGTGATAGTACTAGTAATAATTAGTAGTAGTAGTACTGCATGTGAAAATAATTGTGTTAAACTATACTTAAAATAAGATCTTGTACTCAAATTAAGATACTACTACTTGATTCAAGCATTTGTAGTAGTAGTAGTAGTAGTAGTAGTGGTGGTAGTTGTAGAAGTGGTAGTAGTGGTAGTAGTAGTGGTAATAGTAGTAGTGGTAAAAGTAGTAGTGGTAGTAGTAGTGGTAATAGTAGTAGTGGTAGTAGTAGTGGTAGTAGTAGTGGTAATAGTAGTAGTGGTAGTAGTAGTGGTAGTAGTAGTGGTAATAGTAGTAGTAGTAGTGGTAGTTGTAGAAGTGGTAGTAGTGGTAGTAGTAGTGGTAGTAGTAGTGGTAATAGTAGTAGTGGTAGTAGTAGTAGTAGTCATAGTAGTGGTAGTAGTTGTTGTAGTAGTAGTAGTAGTTGTTGTAGTAGTAGTAGTAGAATAGGCAGTGGTAGTAGTTGTAGTAGTAGTAGTGGTAGTAGTCGTAGTTGTAGTAGTAGCAGTAGTAGTAGTAGTAGTAGTAGTAGAAATAGTAGTGTAGTACAGACATTGGTAGTAGTAGTAGTAGTAGTAGTAGTTGTTGTTGTTGTTGTAGTAATAGTAGTGGTAGTTGTAGTAGTAGTTGTAGTAATAGTAGTAACTTATATAGTAACATATACATTTCCCAGTGTACTTTTCCCCTGTATTCCCATTACTTTCCCTTCTCACTGAGTACTTCAAAGTAGTGGGCACAACCTCTGGCGTCCCGGTCGACTTGTAATTAAATGGCGCCCCAGATTGCCTCATCATTGGCCTGGCAGCGCTCCAAACGCGCTAGCCGCTAACACGCTATCCAAGAATGAGCCATCACGCTAAGTTAGCCGTCCCCCCATTCCCCCCTCCATCCGCATTGTCGTCGAGCGCTAATCGCGGCGGACAAAAGCAGGTGTCCCTTATCAGCCGGCAGGTGTTCATTAGTGCCTGGCAGGTGCTGTGTGTCGCGCCGGATCGGCCAATGAGCTTCGCCCGCTGGCAGTCGGCCATATTGGATTGGGCAGCGGGGCGGGGGGTGACGGTAATGGAGATGTCGGTTATCAGAGGGGAAAAGGGGATGCGGGGGCCGGACCGGATCACCCCGACGGAACGGTGGGGACGCAATTAACGAGTAATTGAGATGAACCGCGTTTTGGGCCGTCGCCATAACGATTAAGGATTTAAAACAACATACTATAGGGTTGGATTGTTTAAAAAAAATGAACACGGTGCAACTTCAGGAGCGCGAATCGTCTCACGTGG